>JAUMHA010386750.1:0-12078 GCA_032359765.1 Saxidomus gigantea
GGGTCACCATGTGACTTCTCTTATCCAATGAAAAGACCAGAAACTAGTGGGAGGTGAAATAATTTAAAATATCGGACGGGTGTTATCGGTCAGATTTAATGCTAGTTGCATGATAAAAGTATTTGTAGGTATATAACAATCTTAAAAACATACAATAAGAAATACGTAGGAGATAAACTGAAGTAGTGTACTTTCATTGAGAATGCAAAAGATGGTTTGAATAAAATTTGACAGCTTAAAACAATTAGACATGAAGTTAACTATATAAACCTGCTACAAGAAAATATGTTACAAGTTGTATTCTATGCATATGCTGTCAAAGAACTCTTTACGCAAATCATTTAATCAATTGCGAGGAGAAATACGCCTTCGGTTACAGACACTTTTACTTGATCATTTTGTGTTGATGTGCAGCATTTTCTAACTGATTCTAAAATTACAACTACTATTACATCAATTTGTTTTATCAAAACCATGTGAAAAGGTGATTTGAGCTTTAGTGTTCAGGAGTTAAGCAAATTATCTTTCAAAAAATGTTTTGATTATATATTTCTATCTATTTACAACTATAATATTGTTCATTATGGTCATATTTCATTATGGTTATGGCAAAGAAATTTGTATTTACACAGATGTGCATTGACAATATGTAAGAACAATTAAATGCAAAGCAAATTTTCTTATTACATGTAATAGATATACATGACAATTCGCGTTACAAAATGCGTTGATTATCAAAATCAGCCTAGGTAAAGAATAATTACACTCTATTCAACAGCTATACATGTTGTCATATTTCAGTCGTAAATTTTGAAAATATAAGATTATATGAGTATAAATCATTGTTTGAAGTCTTTCTTATAGTTATGATGGTCTGTTTTAAAGTTTCAGGACCGCATTAACAAGTAGCTGTTATTTTACAAAGAAAGATGTCGTACCGGCGGAAATGACCTTTATTTGTACCAAAACATTCATAACTTTACTTTTGAAATCAATGTACATGTTAGAAATATAGATCAATATTTTTTTCATTGATATTGCAAAACATAAAAAAAGGCTTCCTGGCAACTCTTTCTCGTGAAAAAACGTCTTGAATACAAAAGAAAGGCATATTGTCAACATTGTTTGAGTGAATAGAACATGGTCCTATCATTATCCTATCAGTATATTTAATTTACAATATCAGTACATTCAAAACGATTAATATGTCTTTAACATTTGCCTGTAGAACTGTAATTTCTATTTGTTTTATATATTTGTTAAACTTGATTGACTATTACTGCCGCGTGGACCAGAGCCTTATGCGTAACTCGTGTAAGGTTCTACTCTTACATGTTTTCTCCTTCGCATGATAATCATACTAGGTTTGCCAAATGTCTGGATTTAACATTCAATTGATTTACATCATTGTTTCTTCGTTAGACAAATACGCAACTTTATATCAACCTTCTTCTTTTTTATTTTCATCCGATACATGGTTAAAACGGTGTCGTACCGCATCTTAAAGATCACGAAAACTTGTTAACGAGGGTGGAATGTTTTTTTTTACGGACGGTTTTATAGTATCTGAAAAAATGTTTTTTTCTTCTAACAGATATGGACAATCTTTGCCACGTTTTTTCGTACCATTCTTTGTTCAAAGGGTATACATTGCCTTCAAAAGAATTGTTGAATATCCTAGTGCTGAATTACACTGAATATATCGTGAAATAGGCAAGCGTGTGTTTTCTGATTTACAGACTTGTGAAGAATCTAATTATGTAAACACTCATGCAAGACTGTCACAGTTGTTTAATTTATACCAAGTCAACGCGATAAAAGATGTTGTCTTGAAGAAAAGGGCTTAAACTTCACGGTCAATCATCTGCTTTTAAAAAAACAAAAACTCGTTGATGAATATGTTGTTACCGAGAGTTTAATTTCAATGACGTGTCTTCAAATCTTATCTTATAAGTTGTTTTGCCAATAATTTTAAAAGTCACATCTATATTTTTATAAACTGTTACGAATTTCTTTGAAATTATAAATTTGCATACATCTAAGAGGCACAGTACGAAAGAAAAAAGAATCAATGTATAAAAGAAAGACTAAGGGACTGTAATGTCAACTAAAGAGGTAAAGTAGATAGTTTCTGTCTGTTTCCCTCAGTGACGTTTAAGAAGGGACTTATTTAGCTTTTAATTTTGCTGGCATGGAAACTGACTTCGCTCCGCCGAACGGAATGAAAGACACTGGTGCCAAATAGGACAGATAAACTGTTAATTGAGGAAGTGTGAATCAGTAAAATGTATGGAGTAAGATTTTAAATGTATCCACTTACTGATGCTTAAGCGCAAACTAGTAATTGTGTTCATGCTAATGAAATACAATTCTTCATACAATAATGAATTGATGAAGATATATGTGCATACTGACAAGTGTTTATCAATTACACTCGGCCGACTGAAGATGACCAGGACGAGGACAATATCTATTTATAGTCTAGTGTTGTTCATTAAAAGGTTCGTTTTGTATTGTAAAAGCTTGAATTACAGATTCCTCACCCCAAATATAACACTAACAGTCAATGAATATTTTACAGAGAGGTTCAAATCATTAGTGTTAAGTCTTTAAATGTTTGTTCATTTGCCATCTAAGTTTAATATTCAGATACACAAAAACACACATGTAATTAAAGAGTAAGTGACATGTGCAGAGAATGTGGATGATACTAATTGGGAACATTCCAAATAGCATCATTACCTTTCTCTCTGTCTGATGTGTTGAGCGATGGCACAAGATGAACAAATCGCGATCAAATCTCGAATCCTTAAAAACATGGTGATACATTAATGACAAATAAATATGTTTATGATATCAGATCGTACAACACTTACAGGCTTAATTAAACCACCAATGAAATTCCAACGATTCAATCTTCGACAAGCAAAGGAAGAAAAATGGTAAGCAAATAATTTGAATTGATGTAGAGCTAGCAATGAAAATGGTGATAGGTTGTAATGTCAAACATTTACAGTAATTCTGAAAAGGGACTATTTTTATGAACATAATGTCGTTTAGCAGTTTTAAAGAAGCAATGCAAACTAATTCATTACATGTATTAATAACAGTGATAACATTTTTACAGATATAACAGTGTCATGTTTTTCTTACTCAAAAAACAGTCTTTCTTATCTGTTTTGGAAGGGGTTTTGTCCTGTTGTGTACTGAGTTAAAAAAGCAATAAGTGCTACATTGTTTTGCATGTGATTTTATATGGAAATATTTATTTTAGAACTGTTAAAATAGATTTAAATCCCTGAATTTGCTTATGCAATTAAGGATAGTGATCATTATGTTTAATTATTTCCGTTTATGCTTGTCTGCAGGCTGTTCCGTTGACCATGAACTAGCAATCTATTACTAGAGATTTGAATTGTCAGAAAAAAATCTTTAATTTGTAATGGGTTACTGTTGCATAGAAAATTGTAATAACAATCACTTTTCCATAAAAGTTCATTAAATGCTAATGACGAGGTCTAAATCTGGAACAAGTATAGGCGAGTTTCCTGTGGCTGCTGTTCTATTTGACAGTCAAAACATATGCAGTAAACAATTACATGCGTAAGCGACCAAGACGTCGCTATAAGGCATATTTAATACAAAGTTAACCAAGTGGAAACACTAATTCCGTATTGTATTCAGTGCAATTTTAGCAATCAATTTTTAATTACGAGTGAACATGAAAAGAAATCCTGCAGAATCGAGAAACGTGAAAATAAAGTGTATCTGTCAAGACGGTAGAATGAATGGCCATTAAAGTCACAGAAATTGTTACATAATGATTCGAAAACCAGAAATGTAAAGGAATGAAGTTGTCAAACGACATTTATTAATGTGCTTTGCGGAAGGAAAAACATATTCACTGGGTTTTATTTTTCTCAGTTTAATTGTAATATGAATCTGACAGCAACATATTTTAATGATTAAGGATAGATTATTTATCTTTAAGCGTCATGATAGAAGGCCTACAAAAGTACTGACAACGGAATTGAAAGTTTTCCTATAAGGTGTATAGACACATTTTGTATTTTATCAGGCAAAACACTAGTGAGGAATAGATCCTAGATACAAAAAAGGTTGGCGCACTTCGCTTCGTTTCTGTTAACCAGTGTTTGCATTTTATTCAGCTAAGGCAGTCAATATAAGAACCGAAGACATTTGGATGAGCCACAATAATTCTTTCTTCTTCAGTTGTTTACATACACAACGCCAATCTCATAATTTTTGACTGGCGTTGTTCATTTAATGGAAAGACACAAATTTACATGAAAATACTAGTAACTACTGGCAAACTATCAAGACCCTTATCTATATATTCTTCAAAAGTGTCAACAACAAATTCGCGCTGTATTGCAAGCTTACCTATTGGAACTATAAAGACCTCCTTTATGGTCGAGTGGTTATAGTCGTTGGTTGGAAATCAGTGTTTCGAGGATAGTGGGCTGTAGTCCGGTCCTTTTTAAGAAATTAGAACGATTGCAGTTTCGTACATAGAATAAGACTTAGTACTGACCCATCCAATAAATGATGGTAGGCCAGCTTGTAAGTACATGTATGTTAAAAACTTTTGAAAAGGGTGTTTACTTTGAAAAAAGACATATTAGGGTTCAGTCTCTTGGGTATAAAAAATGGACAATGTTTACTTTCAAGAATTTAGTTTTTTTTTTGTAAAATTGTCTAGTCGTTTCTTTCTACATACGAAAACGATTTCCGGTATGAATCGAAAGCTTCAATTTAAGTCATTTCTTTTCGCGACTTCATCGAAACTTTATGAGGCCAAGTGATACAATGCATCAGTTTTGTAGATAATTTAATCATTTCAACGCCTTTGCAAGACAATACTTTCATATTACACCAACAAACTTGAAAATTGATTACAATGTAAGTATCTTCAACCTCATCGAACGATTGCAGAATTATATCGTTCCTGGGCATTTAATGTTCATTATTTATCGAATTCCCGTTAATGATGACAATTTGAATCAAGAGTGTCGTTTGAATATATAAAAGTACATTTTACAAGTAAGATAAACAAGCAATTTAAAACGTTGAACAACACGATAGATATAGGGGCCGAGCTAGCATGCAATGCGACCATAGATGACAACTCATACATAATTTAGGTGACAGTACAGACTCTGAGGTAATCGCCTTGAAACGGTCAGTTATTGTGAAGACGCAACAATGCTAATAGTAACTCACTTCAAAGAAGATGCCAAATCAAATGATTAAAGAGAAGATGTATCATTTCATAAAAGGACTATCAAAAAAAGAAACGAGTTCCCAATTGTGTCTACTCTCTCAGTCAATGAATACTTAGCTCGAGTGTTTTCAGTGTGTCTAATATATAAGACGATGTCATTTTATGTTTTCGGGTCTTACATTCATAATACTTAGACTGGAAAGTTTAAAGTACATTTCTAAATATCAATACAACACACCTCACAGTGACATTAAAGTACTGAGATGCTTCAGTATGGCATGGAATTACATTCAATGTGTGCGACAGACAATTGCGTGATTATCTGCCAAGACCAAAACTTTAATTTATGATAAGCATTTCGCTTAAAATTGCACATAACATTTCAATGTTACATGCTTTTAGCTGACTAAAAGTCATTGGAATAAACAAGAAAGCTTGGCACTGCATTTGATAGTTATGTCTAATTATGTAAAGTTATATTACTTTTACTATACCAATCTGACCTTTGTTAAAAAGTAGTTCTTGAATCACAGCTGATGCTTTGAAAACATGTAATAAATGAGTTGTAATGAGTTTGATCTCTTATTGAGATAAACATGATGAAATAAGTAACAAAAAGGATAGATTTTAGATTTTTGACTAGGATATAGTCAACTAAATGTTTTACAGATTTTCTCTTTATTACATGGAAATGAAACTTTTATACTGAATTATATTTTTTTGTTTATTACATTGTCAGTTTTTAATTTTCAATGAGTATAAATCAGTAATGTTTTTCTAAAAACTATGATGGTCACCTTGAAGGTTACTATCACTTTAAAAATGGATAAACAGTTATCATCTAGAAAAACTTGTAGTAATAACTGTGCAAACTTACTTACTAAATTTCGGAAGAAAGTGCTCATGCGAAAATATTCGTGTTGCGTTCTCCTATACTCTATCATGCAGCATGGAAATATATTTTGAATAAAAACCTTAACGGCATACTTTTCATAGAATATGCTTCGTTCGCATTTAGTATTACATCTACCTTTCTACACCAAATATCAACATCCTAAGGCAATGACATTTAAAGTAACAAAGTTAGAAAGTATATAAATATCTCACCCATGCCAAAACTTAGAGATAATAACAATGAACGAAGCTCTCTAATATTAGCTTTCTTCTTCTTTAACTACCAAACAAGCAGGATTTTACGCCACCTGCTTCGCAAAGAACAAGCACATTTTGTCTCAATTAACACAATTTAATACTTTAGGCACACAACGTCATAGGGCATCTGCTTAGGAAAATGAATTTGTTCATGGCGTCTAGTAGTGGACAAACCACAGTTGTATGTACAAAATTAGTAAGAGGTGACGTAACGCATCTGGGATCAGATAATTTCCTCACTGGAAATATTTTTCGAACATTAACCATGACGTAGGAATCGGTATTTATAACGACAAGTACTCAAGTCATTTCTACTTAGAATAGAAGTTAAAAAAAAATACTGAATAGTTGAAGGAAAAGCCTGCTATCTGTTATATAAACTCTCTTAAATTTGATAGACTGTCATCGCACAGATTTTCAGCCAGTAGTTTTAGTCTGCAGTGTACTGTATTTAATTGAAAAAAGTTGGGACGAGACTTTGATATATAGCTTATGTCCATTAAATGAATTGTTTTCTCAACATATTTTCCTTGAAATGATGTAACCTGCTCATGCAAGATAATTGAACTCGATTTCAATTTGATAAACAGAGAAAAGGACTATATCATTCCATATAGGATGGAGTATTGTAGACGGGAAATGGGGTGTTTTTGAACGTTATTCAGCATTGTAACAAGCAAAATGAATATTAATGCTACGTGCGATTATTATGCATTCTGGTTGAGAAACCTCATAGAAGTGCTAATGGGTCTAGAAATGAAATGAAAGACAATACTATACATTTTCATTGAAATCCTAATATGCGATGATGCTGAAATAGTCAGGGCCATCATGTGGGTATTCTTGTATGGAGTTTGTAGCTATGCCTCTCGTAAAAACAACTCCGTTTGGTATTCCCAAGTGAAATTAATTTGATTTTTCATAAAACCCAATACTTTTTCTGTTTATTGAATGTTTAAAAGTTTACTTTTGCCGAGTTTGTTTTATTACAAGGTCAATAATTGCGGTAGAATTAACCAGAAAGCATAGAAGATATGAAAACATTTTAATAGCACCATCCTCGTTCGGTTTCAACCATTCTTTACTTTTGGACTACTTTTTGACGTTAATTTCTGTAAAATATTGTGGTAAATTTCAAAGTTAACACACAAAGAAAAACACAGCGAATGTTTTATGCGAGAAACGGAGTCGTACCGCATCTATGAGGTGGCGAAAAGTCGTTGACGGAAGTGTTTTTTTTCTTTTACCTGCAAAAATTATACTATCTGAGTATTGATGTTTTTCTTCTTATAGATATCGGATAATTAATTTCATGTGTAATTTACTTTTTTTCATACATTTTTTATCAAAGTTATTCGTTGCCTGCACTAGATCCTGTTGAATATCCTGATGCTGAAACTTAAGCTCTATCTCTTTTGCACTAATTATTTTGTTAAATGGACAAGTATGTGTTATCTGATTTACAGACCTGTTAAAAAATTAATCATATTAACACTCGTTCAAGACAGTTGTGTAATTTATACCAAGTCAAGGCGATAAAAGATTTTGTCTTTAAAAAAATGGCTTAAACTGCATTGTTAATCATCAGGTCTGTTAAAAACAAAAATTCGTTGAGCAATACGTTGTTACCGAGAGTTTAATTTCAATTACATATCTTCAACGAATATGTGTTACAAGTTGTTTTTCCAATAATTCCCAAAGGGCACATCTATATTATAAATTCTTAAGCAAGGAATTGTTTGAAATTATCAATTTTTATATAATTTAGAGGCACAGTACACAAGAAAGAAAACATAATAAACGTTAAAATGAAAAAGTAAGGGAAATAAATGTCAACCACAGAGGCAATATAGAACACTTCTGTATATTTTTATTATAAACTACTCATTACAATAGAGTAAGTGTGAATCAGTAAAATGTATGGAGAAAGATTGATAAATTCAAAAGGTAAAAGGTATCTATTTACTGTTGCTAAAGCGCGAACTAGTAATTTCTTTTCATGCGAGTGAGACCAAAGTGTTCATACAATAATACATTATCAAGCTAAAGGACTTTGCAGACTAATAACAGTTAAACAAGTACATTTGACTGACTTAGAATTCGCAGGATAAGGAAGATATCTAAACATAGTCTAGAGTTGTTCATTGAGAGAGTTGTTTTAGCTCTGCGATCTGGTCAATGTTTGAAAAAGTTTCTCTTTGTACCCTTTACAGTTTACAGTCACAGTATGGAGATCTCAGGTTGACAAATTAGCGTTTGCATAAGCCGGCAGGTTGTTGGGAACGCATTTTTCATGATTTCTTCGAGGTTGTTTTCAGGAGGCTACTCCAATTGGTTACATATGACTATTCGATTGAACACGAATTTCTGAAACAGAAGAATGATACAAAATAATTCATTACAAAAACCGACGGGTTTGGTTTAAGATTGTGCAGTGACATGTAAAAAGTACAGAAGATAGTCACAGAGGAGATTCCAGTGTACTTTTGAGGATTTGAGACTAGGAATATGTTCGATTTGTAGAGGACTTGGTCTACAGATTCCACATCTTTAAGGCTACATTTCCCAAAATCACACATAACATGGAAAGAACGTAATGAGACCAGTCCAAAAGGCATTTGTATTTGATTTGTGGAGGGACGGGCATAAGTGATAATGAATTGCAAACAAATCTCGAATACTTGAAAATCGGTTATATAGTGATTCATTTATGACAAATGGAAATGTTTTAATCATTGGATCTTACAACCTGGACATTGAGGCTTGCAGTTAATTAAACCACCATCAATTCAATATTCGACAAGGGAAGGTAACAAGAAGGGTGACCGATATCGTATTGATGTAGAACTGGCTATGGAAAGAATGAATATCTTTCTGAAACAAGGTCTGAAAAGGAGGCTGTTGACATCAACATATAATGTTTTATATACTATAGCATTTATATTCAGCTAAGGAAGAGATTAGGCTACAAATTTATCTTGTTAACACTTTAATTTCAGACCTGTTAAGATAAGAACATGCGTAAAAGTGCAAGTCGTCGCAACAAGGCATATATAATACAACATGTACTAAGTATAGAAACAAAACATCCTGAATTCTGTATTGTATTCAGTTTATTTAAGCAGCAATCACCCTTTGATAACATGAGAACATGAAAAGAAGTAAACTCCAGCAGAATTTCGAAACTTGCAATAAAGTGTACCTGTCGAGAGGATGGAACGAATGGCCATTAAAGTCACAGAAATTGTTACATAATGATTTGAAAACCAGACGTGTAAAGGAAAACGTTGTCAAACTACATTTTTTGTACATCAAAAATGTGTTTTGTGGAAGGAAAAAAAGACTCACTGGGTTTTCTTTTTATCAGTTTAATTGTAATATGATAGAGACAGCCAACAATAAAAGGATTTACGGGCCAAAACTAGCTATCTGTCAGACAGATCATTTTCTTTTAATTGTCATGGTAGAAGGCCTACAAAAGAACTGACAACGGAAGTGAAAGTTTACCCTGCAAGGCGTTCAGACACATTTTGTATTTTATCACAAAAGCATAGGGGTATGTGGATTTGAACAAAGTAAGAAAAAGAAAGTTAATCTCGCTTCGCTTCGTTTCTGTAAACCAAATGCAGATATTTCATTCAGCTCCTGAGTCGATGTAAGAACCGAGGACACTGGTATGAGCTACATTCATTTATTCTCCTGCAGTGACTGTTCTCATGCAAGTCATACACAACGATATTGTCATCATGTTTAACTCACGAAATTATTTCCCCTGGAATAAAAAGTGGCTGACAAACATGTTCATTTTAACAGAAAGACACAGATTTACATGAAGACTCTTTTTGAAATATTCTGTTAGAGACATACGTTCAATGCTAAAACATTTTCATTGAATATGCAAAATGGTATTCGTTTTACATTATGATAATGTATACAATTTTAGATAAAAGGGAATATTTGGCTAGCCTGTATAATGTTTTACAAACATATTTCATAGAGTCTGTTATATTGCACTTTGCTACACTCTGCAGTGATTAATATATAGTTTAATCATGAATGGATACAAAGCAGAGATAACATAATCATTTATCATATTTATTCAATCTACTTGGCAAAACTATTATGTACGTTTGGTTAGAGACGCACCAAACAAAGTGAAATAAATGAATTAAGTTTCAATTCGACAGAACATTTCACGGTGACTAAAAATGTGATTGTTATAGCTGTAAATCTAACAAGGAAATGTTAACCAGACTGTATGTGGGAATCCTGCGCAGAATCCGTCTGAAACAATTCGAATTGTGAAAATAGACACAGATTTAACGATAAGTGTGAACTGAGTGTGATATAAAGTATATAGAAACTTGAAAATGAAATAGTCTTGTCGAACGTTGGGTTATATATTTTAATCACATTCTTTTAGTTAAAATAAAAGTAGTTTAGAATATATGTAAAATGAAAAATGTCATTATTTTGAATTAGTGATGGTTGCTAGGAAATATTTAACAAACCGATATTGTAACGGGATCTGTCAAATATCATTCAGGTTATGCATAATTTCAGCGATATTTTTGTCAGACTTATTTTGTTTTGCTGAAAAAATGTTTCTGTGCCTTTTTCTTTATAGAATATATATAATTATATTGATGAAAAATAATAGGGTTATTAGTAAGTATAGTAATGAGACCCAGAATGCCGGATTTGCTTCGGTCCTGCGTTGGATCCTACCGCGACGAAAGCCAGCTTAAGGGTCACATTACTATGATACCTTTGGACCCTTGTATGTGTGAGTAAATTAAATGAAAATGACATTTAAAGAATACAATTGAAGGAAGCAAATCTTATTCACGCGAAATAGGCGTTGTGAGTGCGACGGCATTATTGACGTCATCGTATGACAAGTAACGACCCAATTAAATGTTATGTGTTTGCATGAATATCTGATGTACCAATTGAATGCGCTCTAACAAATACTGGCGCTGTGCGGATTGCACGTACAATACTATTTTTTTTTACCATGCCGTATCTAATGGTTCATTCTTATACGAGTGGCTATGTTTCCTATATAAGCATAATAGGGAATAGGTTGTATTTTGTTTCAGGATAAAATAAAGCACGTTTATCCAAGGACGACGTGCCGTAAAGTGACGTAACGGCGTGACGTATGTACACAAGCGCGTCCAATCGCATTTCGCGTTTTGAAGTAACAATGATGTACTGCTACGAAGTTCGAGACACTTTTCAAAGACCATGACGTGTTAGAGTTGATATAATAAATATGTGCCAATATTTTATCGTTAAATGAAAAACAGTCAGCCGTTCGAAATTTTTTCTAGGGTCGAGTGGCTGTGGTCGCTGGATTGTTAACAGTGTATCCGCTCATTAATCGAGAGTAATGATCTCGAGCCCCGTTACTACATGCTTCCATATGTTGGAAAGATTGCAATTTTCTGCAAACATAATATCTAGTACATAGACTGCCATCCGCCTGTAAATATGTCAAAAACTTTTGTAAAGGGCGTTAAACTTAAAAAGAATGCACAATAGGTGCCTACAAGAAAAACTGTGTTACAAAAGTATCACCTCGGGCCTTTGAATAGTGTCTTAACTTGATAAGTTATTGCCTTCTATTGATTTTATCCTTTCGAGAGACAGTTCCCTACTTTTTTGCAACATGAGCA
>JAUMHA010386772.1:0-24649 GCA_032359765.1 Saxidomus gigantea
TTTGGACGTATCTCAACCCTCGGGTGGGATTTCCTTATCCACAACTCATGAACATGTTAGATTCACTTTATCCCAACGAGACCCATCCCGATGGTTGCATTTACAAAAATTTAAATATCATTATACAATTTCCATTGAAGGAACTATGTGCAATTGATTGTCATATGAAGAGACATTTTTACATGAATCACAGAGGGAAAGTCATTATAGTAATGTCTATGCTCCTCTTTCAAATAAGTAGACTGACGTTTATGTTACCATGGCACGTCTTGCACTCTTGAAACCCGTTAACTCCGTATGTTGCCTTTGTATTGATAACTGAAATACTAGTATATTCTGGGCATTTTATGTTTTTATTTGTTTTAATGTCGCGTCATCTATATGCTTTAAACTAAGGTATCTTTTTCTCTGTTTTATTATGTTCTTATTCATGTTTATTGTATATTTGTATTTATTTTACATGTTTATTCTGATGTACAACGCCATTTGAATGTGATTTTGTACAAAAATAGGCGTTTAATTAAATAAAACAGTTTCACTCTTTTGTCTCTCGTTAAATGATACCCGCTGTGAATACATTAACTGGTCGAATCTACAGCGTATACCATCCCTTTGTTCAACGGCGTATTGTGCATTAAACACGTAAAGTTAGAATTGTACATCGTATGGAATTGTCAAAACATAGACTGCAACACTATATTCCAATGTTGTGTACAAGTATTGGTTTCAAAAAGCGTACGTTCAAATTGAGGCATAAATTAAGTGCAACTTCAATGTACGTGTAAAAACTATTCTAAACTAAACAAAATGTTCTTACAGAAAAAATAGGGTAATTTTGCTAGCCCCAGTAGAGCCATTAATGTATGATATAGTCGGACTAAAGCTGAAGGATACACACGAAATCAGGCTTTTGACAATCCGGTAGTATATGTTATGATATAAGAACAAGGTCTTCATCGTCAGTTGCAAAAAGAAGCATTAAGCACGTATCATTGCACTCCAAAATAAACTTTATTACTCTATGAGCTGTATGACTTTATTCAATGTCAATGCGCAGTCTATGTGTCTGAGAGAAGTTTCAGTACAATTACCAGTGCAATGGAAGTACTAAATTAAACACCTTGTCTCAGTTGAAGCATTATTCAGGCAAATGAAATAAGGCTCCAAGGTTTTAAATTATCTGACATCCGATTTATCATTGGGAAAAATTATTCAATTTTAGCAAGTCAGATACGAGACATTTTGTACTTAATTCGCCATCTTTAAGAAAATTAACAGTATCCATTGACTGCAAATCCGGCGTCCAAGCTGACAAAGTTAAGTCGGATGTGTCTTAAAATGTGACTCTGGAAATACAAATGGAAGACAATTTATAAAATTTATAAAATATACAAATCTCAGCATTGACTATTTCACGTTGAAGAAACAAATCTGACACGGAGAAGAGTGCCGTTGTTATACGCCCGAAGGGACGTATTATTGGAACACCCGTAGTGAGCGGCGTCCAGAGTTTGTCCGCTATCTTAATCAAATAGTTTCTATCTGATCTTCAAACTTGTTACATTTTTTGTGGGCAAACTGTCTCGGCAAAGTTGAATAACCAGCCGAATCGACCCAGGCAAAGTTGTAGTATGGCCTTGAATTATGAAACGTTTGCAAACTCAACCTTGTCCGCTCTCCAAGTCAAACATTTTTTTCGTGTCTTCATCAAACTTGGTGAAAATGTTTGTGAGCTGGTCATCAAACTTGGTCTAGATATTATATCTAGACCATGTTTGATGACCAACCAAATTGCCTTAGGCACTTAGATTATGGCCCTTGAAATATAGAAAAATTATGAAATTAGCCTTCTCAGCTCTTTAGTTGAAACAGGTAAATTAGTCTAGTCCGCTTTATAGTTCTAATAGGTTTTACAAACCCAATGAACTGCCAGATACTGAGTTATGCCTCCTTGTTATACATGTGCTTACTATAATCTTATGATTTGTCCATGCACTTAGAATGTATATATTTTTTGCATGGCATTCTTTTTACACGATCAAAGAAATACTTTTTATTTTTTGAACTGATTTCTAG
This sequence comes from Saxidomus gigantea, assembly GCA_032359765.1. Taxonomy (NCBI): domain Eukaryota; kingdom Metazoa; phylum Mollusca; class Bivalvia; order Venerida; family Veneridae; genus Saxidomus; species Saxidomus gigantea. The sequence goes on from JAUMHA010386772.1 coordinate 2,077, forward strand.
ACAAAACCCCTACAAAATAAGACAAATAAAACTTATAGTATTTGTAGTCTATTGGGATTGATGGAATAGTATTATGAGAGTAGCTTTAAGTAAAGCTTGACATACATATTTGTCGGAGTTTGTGTGAGAAAGGTATGTTTTCAGTCAGATGTAATTGAATAACTTACTTGTATTCACTTAATATCTCATTGACTGAGATTCATGGGCCCGAGTTACGCGGCCGACCAGACTTCTTATGGAGGATTCGAGTCTCCTACATCAAAGAAAAAATGTTTTGCCTACTACGGTTTCAAAGAAAACGATAATCTTTCAATTACTTTATATTCAACCTTTAGGATAATTGCCTTTCAATTCAGTAATTATGACGATAGTGGGAAAAACTAAATTTCAAAGAGTCACTGCATTTTATAGAATAATGATTTCATTTGTAATGCAGATTTAATGTTACATTGATGTAAATACATTTGTATATTGTTGTTGAAATGTAAGAACAGGGTACGAAATCGTTACCTTTCAAGTGACTGCAAAACTACATGCTTCCCGTTCACACGCATAATAATCATAATAGAATGGCATTATACGAGGAATGTAGAAAAATGTATTGTGTAATGTGTTGGCATTAAATAGCCACGAGGAATTTTACATTAATATTTATGCATCTGAATGGTATATACATGTGTCGGCTGAACATCTGGTTTGTTGTGTTTTGTAATTTTAATGTAGGCAGCCGTTCACTATTTTGAAAATTTGGCTGGAAAACGAATAGCAAGTAATGCGGAAATTACATAAACATGTTGTTCACGATTAATTGAGTCAAACTTGGTACCTAAAATATTCGTATTCTGTTGTTACGCAATATAAGATAAGTATACTAATGTTGAAACTTTAGTTTTAAGCATCTTGGAAGGCGGTGTGCTTGCTGTAATTTTAGACAAACAAATTGACAACTCTCTCAGTGGTGTTCTTCTTGTCATGGAGTCCGTAGTGCTATTGGTTGTTTTCAAGTCCTAAAATGTAATATCGAAACAACGAGTTTGTCCTAAATATTAAAGCGCTAATATTGATTGAGAAAAATTAACTATTATCGACATAATTCTAATTTGCGGTATCTGATAACATTCAAATCGAGGCTAATATCAGGTTGGAATAGTCGTCCCCATTCATTTCTGATTCCCTTTAAGGCAGCGTAAGTCGTTCCTTTACAAGGTGATATTTTTCGACATCTTCATTTGAATTCAAATTATTTTACATTATATTTTCAACATTTTGGAACCTATCGGTACTTGCAAAGTTATGGTTTTACTGCAGTTCTATTGACAATAGGTCAAAATTAGACAGAAAGCGAAGAAATAACCATAGAGCGAATAAAGCTTTTCGTTGTTAAAGTTTCCTTATTTTCGAATATAATTCAGTACTAGTAAATGTTTTGTCTCTCAACGTAACTATGCCATGTCTACTTTCAGGAGAGAGATTACAAAAGTTGTTTCAACTTACTTCTCAATCCTTTACATTAACTTTATACATGTATGACACGTAATGACCAACTCGAGAGAAATACTGTTAAAACCGAACTAACGAACATTTGAATTGAAGGAACAAAAATGTTTATAACGGAAAACTGAGATCCGCATTTCGTTTAGCCAAGACGGTCTTTTTGCATAAAAGCAGCGTTATTTAGAGTTCTCAATTTCCCTGGTTCCCCCAGGTGTACTTTCCGTATTGGCGCTAATCGCTAATGAATCCTCTTAACTAGGCTCGATGAGGTATTCTTTTTTGAAGTTTTTGTGGTTTAGATTGATTTGAAATGCTTAAAGAACATCGATCAACAAAACTTTAAGCCTGAAAGTCAATAAAAACCTCAATTCCTATTGCAAATGCGTAGAATTATGACGAGAAAGCTGAGCTGTAGTGATTATTAAAAATACTTGTGCGTACTGGACAAAACCATCTTTTTAATGCGCTAAGCTGCTACATGTATCAGGTAGTCAGGAATTTAAAAGGAAATGGCAAAACATAATCACATTTTATATAACTATAAAGTATCAATATGTTGGCAAGATTAAAATATAGTCTGATACTTTGAAATTATATTATTTACACCAAGTGACGTCGTCAGTCTGAAAAAATATGACGCATTTGAAAAATCCAAGGGCTAAATAATGACAACAACAAACTGCAATTTGTCAAATCGTCCATGTATATTTGCTGTAACACTCTTCAAATGTTAAATGTTGAATTAGGTCTTCACCATGAATAAAAAAAACCTCATGCGTGTAAATCGAATTTATTGCAAAATCAAGTGAACAACTGTACATTCATTGCAACATAAAACGACTTAATTTCGTGACATCGCTTTTACCGTGGAAATGATTAGCAAGTATTATCAGCCAGTAGTTAAAAACGGTAATTTAATTAGTTACGTTTTGCAAAGCATTATAGGTCTGTAGATTTACTTTCAGATACAACGAACACTTAAAGGAATAAGAACTACGATTCAGTTTAATACCTGTCCAGCAATACACTGAGATCAGACTATGCAATTACACAATATTTGGATTCTTCCTGACCGCGAAGCCAAAATGTTTTTGTTTTATTCAATCACGATCTTGCAGATGGTTGTGAAATATTCGAAAGTTTGAGTTCCTGATTCAAAGGGCAATAATCAGACACACTACTACAACTGTGTATCTTCGTAAATAGTTATATTGACCTACATTGTACATGTTATTGACATATCAAGCCTAGAACAGAAAACGAGTTAATGAAACTGTCACTCATATTCCATTTCCTACGTTATTCAGAGGTGTCATGTCTTATATTTCTTCCGTCCTATGACTCCATCCATTTTGTACTTTGGGAGTGGAAAGTGTTTATATATTATTTGTAGGCAAATCAAAAATGTAATTTGTATGTAATTTATAACATTACTTCAATATTCAGATAAACCAAGAGGGCAATGCCTGAACACAAACTCCTCTACAAATCTTACATCCGAAATCTGATTAGTTTATACTACTGTCTACATTAGTATGGTTGTGAAATATTCGAAAGTTTGAGTTCCTGATTCAAAGGGCAATAATCAGACACACTACTACAACTGTGTATCTTCGTAAATAGTTATATTGACCTACATTGTACATGTTATTGACATATCAAGCCTAGAACAGAAAACGAGTTAATGAAACTGTCACTCATATTCCATTTCCTACGTTATTCAGAGGTGTCATGTCTTATATTTCTTCCGTCCTATGACTCCATCCATTTTGTACTTTGGGAGTGGAAAGTGTTTATATATTATTTGTAGGCAAATCAAAAATGTAATTTGTATGTAATTTATAACATTACTTCAATATTCAGATAAACCAAGAGGGCAATGCCTGAACACAAACTCCTCTACAAATCTTACATCCGAAATCTGATTAGTTTATACTACTGTCTACATTAGTAGATTGTTACTCTATCAGTTGGAGAGAAATGTATATGCTTTATATAGAGCATCCCGGTCGTAGGGTTTAACGAGCGCATTGTTCTGAAAGAAATCAGACGGAAAAATGAGTAGCAATCACAAGAAATGACTTCCACTGTTTTCTTTTAATTCAATACCACTAATAGTAGCATTTTGCTATATGAATAAGTAAACAGTTACATATTTCACCTAATGACAAAATAAAAATAACAACGAACCAGAACTGTATTATTTGGAAGCCCACCATTTCTCTTGTTACACATAATTAGTTTATTATCATACATCATTTCACAAATAACAACTTTCATCGTGATAAAAATCAAGACAATTCCACTTTTCATTTCCATTGTTAGTACTCGATTTTCATGCACGATGAATGCACACTTCTCGTGCATCAACAGATTTGTTGACTTGATAAAATGACCCTTACATATGCAGCGCATGGAATAAAACGTGAATGAAGTCAATAACATCCTGCAACAGTCGTATGATATGTTTGCAATCCTTAACACTTTAACGCGGTTGTCACAAAAGTCCAATGTCATTTAAACAGCTACTGATAACGCTGCAAATGTTCGCCGCTGACGGAATTCTAACTTCAGAACGTACATTTTTAACGGAAGTAGAACAGAACAAGCAAATAATTCAAAAGAAAGTGGGCGTAGTACCGAATAGCGGGCTGGTCGTATTTTCGGAGTTCCCGACCAATAAAATATATGAAAAATAATTCCAATCTTTCAAAAAAAAGTCCTTAATAGCGGGTTGGTCTTAATTTCGGAGTGGTCGTAAAGCGAGTTTTGACTGCGCATCAGCAAACAAAGGTGTTTCAACTGGACCTATTTGTGGACAATTTATTCTGTCTTTAAAGAATTATATAGACCAGCGCATTTCTTGATTTTCCTGTACGGACGTGCACGCTCTGTTTGTACTGTTTTTATCATATTTACTCGGTATATTGTCAGAGAACATTCTCATGAGCAAAAAATTGTATTTATCTATATTCAAACATATTTCTAGAACCGGAAACAGGTTAATCGCAGTTTGTCAACCTGACACGAAGCATGAGGAAGGAACAAATGGCTTATCCGAAAGCAAGCCAACAAAAACAATTGAATATTCAACAGATCAATCATGGAGTAGAAATTGTAATATTTCTGTCATAGAAAGGTTTGATTGAATTTAACGTTTGCTGCAATTTTCAGTACCGGGTGCACATATCACTGCCTCTCAATACAAAATAAATTACTTCCCGAGATGCATGACATATTACAACGATATTGTGCATTTGACTGCTAGCATTTTCAATGAATAAATTAGATCCAGTAATCTAAAAAAAAATAAAAATTTAATCCGACAGCAACAACACAAAGAGAAGTTATATATCCAAAAAGCGACATAAATATTTTCTGGTAACAAATGAAGCGTTGGCCGAAGAAAATTAGCTTTCAGCTGCTGTTAATTCATAATGTTTCTTCCCGTGTCATTGCATAGTCATACCAACTACGTTTTGCATTGACACGGAAAGGAACATTGGTGCAATCATCGGCAGAACGAGAACGAAACACAGAGCAATATGAAACTTGGTATTTTGGAACTACTCAGGTAAGATAAACCTATTGATCGTCGTTCTTGTTATTCAATATCAAGGATTTTGGTCACTGTGTACGTTGCAGCTGTTATTCTGCTGTCGTTGCGTAGTCAACAATTAACACATAGCCTGTTTAATTGTCAGTTTGAATACACCAAATTGAATCCAATCAGCGTTTAAGTTGGGTCGCCGGCTTTCGCTTTAAATGTAAGTTTCTGGCTTTTGTAGATGTTTGCAGTTTTAGGTTGTTTTATAGTAAAATTCTCTCGTAATACCTGCTCGCTGAGGAGAGTCGGCATAAAAAGTTGACAGACCGAACTCGGGTGCAAGTTTGCTGGTCTGTCAGTAGTTGTAATCAACTTGCAGTTATCAATCATTTTCAATCAACGTTTAAGGATTCGATAACATATGCGTCTGAAATGCGCTGTAAGACGGGCATAAGATTTAACACCATCAACAACTTTCTTGACTTTATTTGCTGAGGTAATACGGGGGATTTTGACACTGGTTTAGTTGAATCTTTAAACACATTTTGCCCACTTGAAATTTCTTCTCCCACCTTGTGACATTGTCCGTAAACACAACCCAATTAAATTAACATTTTTGGCAATGAAACCGAGTTCACAACGGGTCTTGATATACCCCTTGATTTCCCCTTTATTCACACTTCTCTTTCGTTACATTTTAACCATAAGTAAAAGGCGTGTTTGATATAACAAAATTTATATTTGAAATAACACGTGTACACATGAATTAAGTATCAATGTATTGGCGTAATATCTACCCTAAAGGCACATAACAATGTCAATAGCAATATAAATGTGAAACACCCTTCGAATCTTTACCAAATACATTTATAGAATGTCGTGTGCGATAGTGTGGCAGTTGTTTAAGATACTTTTCATTGTGCATAAGAAATGTCTCAAGTGCTGCTCCATTTTTTAGAACAATCATTGTCTGCAAGAAAGATATCAATATTTGAAGAAAGTACCAAATTCCGCTGCTTTATCCCGTTTCTATAACATCTGAATCTAATGAAAGGTAGTAAATTACAAATTTAATTCAATTTAATGCAACACAATGACAATAAATTACACGATTTATTAAGCGCATAGCATAGATTACACCAACAGAAGAATTGAAAGAGAAGAGCGGGCCATTAAACGATTATTTTTTCTACTAGTACATGTAATTCAAATAAAAATGAACGCAAGTTCATCATGCACTGGGTAATGTATTGCACAGTTACCAACATAGCTTTACACAACATGCCATGATTGACATGTCATAACTTTGTAATTAGGTAGAGACAAAGTTAAAAACAGTATGTATCGGACGATGTATCGCACATTTACTCTCAGGGCAGTTTTAATGAAATGCAATATACGACCTTTGCGATAAACGATTTCCGTAGCAAATAGAAAATATTGTCGAGTCTGGGAACAAATCTATACGATGTGAAATATGAAACTGTTGTCTGTACATGTAACACAATTGTTGTGTACATGTATGTATTGGTTCCTTGGATCTGTGTGCACTTTTTGATAAGATATTAGAAAAAGCCTGCAAAAACTACATGTTTCAATTTAAATCTATCTTAGTGTAAATGAGGACTTCGTTTGCATAGGCAATGTAATGCCTTAAATATGTTGGACTTTTGATTGAAAACAAACAATTGGTGAACTTATCTTAGATTATGTTGCATTACTGTGTGGAACTAATTGCCAACAACAAATTTATCTTTCAATGATATAATTCTGGCAGTTTACAATTTTTATTTGAGCAAAGATACAGATTTGTATACTTGCAATGCTAAATATCAGACTTTACTGTAAACAAACTTATTTTTGCGGACAACTTGAGAAATACATAGTACAGCAGTATGAACTTGCTAAATGAAATATCTTCGCGTCAGCTTATAACGATCAATAGCCATCATTAATTTGCTCGAAAATTTATAAGACCAGGGGTCGTATTCCAGTAGCATCTTAAGTCAAATCTTAAGATTTTCCTTAAATTTAACAATTTCCCTAAGAAGATAATTTAAAAAGGAGAATGTGCATTGCAGCATGTTAAAAATTTATTAAATCTTCCATGACCATTTTCTATACTGATGATGAAATTACAAATAATCATTCACTTTTAAGCGAATTATAATAATTAAAAATTTAGACTTAAGTTAAAATAGTTAAGAAATCACTTAAGATTCTACTGGAATACGACCCCGGGCAGAACTTTTAGCGGCATCCTTTGATGAGGATATTTTTAATGTTTTCATTTTCATCGATTTAGTCTTAAAGAAAATCTAAGACTGTCCATTTGTTTGACAAAATGAATACGTGAAAGTAGATTATGACGTAATATTTCCCAATCTTATTTCTGTCAAAAGGAAAACTGAGTAAGTATATCATATAATGGTGGTTCAGAATGTGGCATTGCACATCCAGTGAAAAGCATGATTGTTATCACTGCATATTGTATCTGTGTGGTACCAGAAAACTGAAAATGACAGAGACACCATATACTTACAAATAACAATATTTGACACGATTCAAAAATAGAACTGTTCGCCATAGAAAAACTTCTTGCTATGGCCTTTGCAAATCTTATTACAAAATAATATGTCATTGTTTTGCAGCACCGCTTTTATCATGTATATGATTTAACTTTTTGTAAGCTGGCAATTTGGAATTTACGAATGAGATAATTGGTTACTTCTTGCAAAACATTACTACAGGTATATCGTACTAGCATTCTTATTTTAAGGAACAAGGAAAAGTGACTGCTGGTGATGTAATAAAACTGCAAAACAGCGATATCGGATAGTGCCAGAAATTGTATTCACTGTGCAAAGGCTTGAATTGTTGGATATTTAGAGCTTCTTATTTTATTTTATTTCTATGGAAAAAAACAACGTTTACCATTTCAAATCATTTTAAATATATACTAAATAAAACTTCTAACTCAACACCTGCCTTTTGCAGTATTGATTTGATTATCAACCCCTCCAATATCTGCAAACTTGTTTTAGCTATACATGCGCGAAAGCTATCACGTCATGCATTATGACAACGGGTAGATACTTTTAAAATGATCGTGTGGTACAAATCATATGGCAGATAATTTTTATTTAACGTTTACACCTCCGTAGACTTATTATGGGTTATTGCCTAGATGCTCTTCCTTGGGAAACCCAGTCATAAAACTATCTTCCATAAGTACCACTCCATCATTTTCTAATTCCTATAACGGAAGTATCTACCCAGTGTCTTCACAGAGCAAGGCATGTTACCTTTCGTGCATTGATAGTTAAATATTGGAAAGGTTGAAAATTAAATAAAGAAGGAAAAGGTCAGATGTTGCATTAGAAGTATTGGTTAGTATAGAATCTATGCATATATCAGCACTTCTATTACAGCAATTACAAAAAATGTATATTTCAAAAATCTGCTTACTTGATAATAATCATAACTATTTAAAACAGAGTTATTCAAGCAGTATTAAAGATGTTCGATTCTTTTTATATAACATAGCTTTCCTGGTGCGATACCCCACATTGCTGCATTAAATATGAGAATAGTTAAAATCTAATTAGTCTATCGATAATTTAGTCCATATTTAGTATTCTTCAACTATGATACACAGCGATACTGTCTGAAGGTATGTTTAGTTGTCTTGGTTTCATAATACCATCAATAATGAGGAATCATAGATCATTCTAAAAGAAAATCATACATATCGTTGTTTGTTTATGTGTGCAGCGGGAAAAACGGGGTAAAGATTTGAACAATCTTGGTAGAAATCAACAAGTGAATGCTACATGTAAAATATCTAAGCTCTATGCCTTGTGGTGTTTACCATATAAGCCAATGTAAAATCACGTGACCCAGGGGTGGTCAAATTTTGGCATTAGGGTCATCATCATAACAATCGTAGTAGAGGTCTAATAAGCAATGCTACATGTTACATAATTATCTTAGCTTAAGGCTTTATGGTTTCAGAGAAGGGGGTTTTTAAAGTTTCCAAAACATTTTTTCCATGGAATGGAGTTCTTTGAACACCTTTGATAGAACTTCATGCAAGAGACGTTCATCAACATTCGCCCAGTGATTTCAGAGGAGATGTTGTTTAAAGCAAATTGTTCACGACGCATGTCGCACGACGACGACGACGAACGACGGACACAGGGTAAACCCCTACGTAGAAGCTAAAGTTTCCTTGTAAACGTGTTATTTCCGTTCTCTGTAAAATTAGCTTCCATTCGAAAATAATTTATCCTCTCGATTATTTTCTCATTTGTGTAAATCTGATATGAATTATTATCAGCAAAAGGCAGATTTAATATGTTACAAAACTCCAATAAAAGCTTGAAATAAAACAGACAATTTTCGATTTGTAAAAGTAACATCAGATGCAGTTTTGCGCACCAGATTGAAATCCAGATAACAAAACTGATAGAAAGCGATGTGATGGTCATGAAAGGCAATGCAATTTGCTGTGATGATATCTAGTATTATACGTATGCTTGACATTTCTCATTTATAACCATACCGAAAGTAAATGTTCGTAGATTAGATCAACTACCCCCTATACATCATTGAAATACTGCTAGACCGGGCATGTAACCCTCATGACACTGCTAAAGTACACAAATCGTACATTTTAGCCATATTTTGGCTATTTTTAGGATTGGTCTGTGATATTAAACGACCTTGCTACAATTTCGTTAATTTATTGATAATATATAATTATAGACTAATGTTGAGGTAAATAATATATAGTTCTGTAGACATGTTAAAGCTGCTTGCTCTAAGTTATCGTTGAAAAACATTTTTTTAAATAGACATTCTAAATATAAAATCAACGGCTAGAATCAAAATATAAGCAAAAATCTATGTAGGAATTTGCAGAAATCGATTAAAAATGTCGGTTACACGGCACCGCTACACTATATGTTTATATTGGAATTTCAAAATCGTTTGCAACGCTTTTGTATTTGGTAGCGTATTATTTGAAATTTAAAGATAAACGTGACAGGAATTTATACTGGAGCCTTTTTATATGACAATATGTTGTAAAACACATAATTTACATCCAGTTTGAAGAACATTATTTCTTTACCAAAATCTGAGAGCGTGTAGCTTTAAAAACTGATGTTGACCGAGAAAGAACAGTTTCGCGGAGGTGTTAAAAAGGTATATTGACCGAGGACAAACAGGAAGATAATGTTTTAAGTAAATACATGTACCAATGCTTTTGTTTTACTACCTTTGCGATCAATATCATTTTGAGCGTTTTCAAAAGATCTCACTCAGTGCTATTGCATGTACTGTATGCTTCCGTCAATTATTTTTCTTTGTTCTTAAAACTACGTGCAATAATACTAAGGAACACCTGTATTCATATCATTTTGCAAATAGTAACCAATTAAATCAACACAAATTCTTGGCATGCAGTAATCTTAATCATATTCATGGAAAAGTGGTACTGAGGAAATATGTCATTTTATGCTGTTATAAGAGTTTCCGCTAACAACAAGGGCGTTGGCAAGAATATTAATTTCATGCTAACTGATGAAAAAGTTGGGTCTATAAGTGAAATACTTTCAAATTTAAGAGTGTGATGATATACAGTAGGTCTCAAATGATTACAGTCTGGTCCGGAACTCATGTTTCCAGTAGTACATGAGCACCTTTTAATAGTTGGCATAAAAAAGAGCATCGCGCTCGTGAAAATAATGCAATTGTATGGGTTTTTTGTTGAATTATATTCCATATCGACTTAAAAAAATATCCCCGATTTCACAGTACGTATGACATATCATGAATGAGTCGAAGTCAGACAAAATTACTTCTTCCTTTCTTTATCTAATTAGGATATCGATAATTTCTGCCATATTTGTCTGCAAATAGATATTTATATCCCGACTTTAGTCCATATTAAGTATTCCTTAACAATGATTCACAGTGAGTTTGTCTGATGTTCCTTGTACGTTTCGGACTACCGTCGCAAACAGGGGCTAGCGAACATTAACACAGAAAATCAGACATTTCGTTGTAATGTTTCTGTAAGCACGAAAGATAAACTGGTTCTGTAAAGCAAATTACATTTATTTACCAATTCGAATCTATTCTAAGAATGCAACCATCTGGCCAAATTTCGTAATGCATGCAGTGTTATACAGTGATTGCTATCGTCTCTAAGATTAATTGTTTTTCTTTAAGCTTATCCAATCATGTTTTTGCTTAGAATTTCAAAAGGCCAATGAAAGATATTAATTGTGATTGCCGTTGTCTACATATCTATCCGACCGACTGTGCTAAGGTATTTTTTTCATTTCAGACGATTCCATATTTATTAGTGCTGACTCAGAGTTGATCTTCATCAAAGTTTTGAAAAATTTATTCACATATGTGCTCATAGTGAATTCAACAATAAGCTTTGGATACTTTATTTTTCCGGTCCGTCACTGCACTGAATACTGTATTTAAAGTTTAGACTTTATCTATTTTACAACGATTTCAATGCAAGTTCTACAACTTTTGCGAGATTGCGCTCGTTAGCACAGTGGACACGTTGTTGTGGCCGTGTACTGTTACCCGCAGAAAACTACCTTGTCCGACTTCGTGACCACATGACCATCAAGCTGCTGTATTTGAGAATTCATATTTAGCCTTCAAGAAAACCGTGTAATGACGCAGTCATGAGAAAAATATTCATTGCATATCGGTTATGAGGTGGGAGTTAATTGTCTAAGTTATGTTCCTAGTGTTTTGGGGAACTATTTAGGGATGTGACATTAATAAATGAAAGATCCTCGTAGCAGCATAATTCACTTGAGTGCTCGGAAACAGAATCTTCTTTCCGAACATGATTTATTCTTGCGATTATTTTCTCCTCTGTTTAAGTCAGATTTTAAAGTTATTACAAAACACGCAGATTTAATTTATTTCTAAAATCCAAGAGAGAATAGACAGAAAACAGACAGACGAAATTTTGAGAGTGCATATAAATCATAATCATACATATGCACCAGTAACTAGATCAAAATCTAGATCTCATAACTAATAAAAAGAAACGTGATGGTCATGTGGAAAGCAATTATGTCGGATTTCCCATTATCTATAACTATACCTAACGTAAATGTTGTCTTGAAAAGTGTTACGTCCAGATGACGGAGTTTTCCAAATTACACAATGTGACTCAAGCATTTAGACCACGTCTACCGAGTTAAGAAGTTTGTAGCTTAGACGTAGTTTGAAAACAAAATAAAAGGGTTGTGGATATTAAAAAACGTGGTATGAGAGCGAAATGTTGCCTTTAAGCTAAATTAATAAGTTTGTCCCCCCGCCCCGCACTTATTAGCAATTTGTCTACCCTGTCCTAGCTACCATTGACCCGTGCTGGTGTTTCCGCTCCTAGCATGCGCCAATATACTTTAGCCTTGCGCCTATGCTGCTAAGCTTGTTTACCTTCAGCGTCTCATGTTTTATTTTTTGATAAAGTTTTTTTTTTATATTTTACTAGGCGGAGTCCAAATATCACAACAACGCCATTTAATCTTTTCAGTGCTGTAGTAATCGATTTTAACTTCTTATTTCAAATTTAGATTTTGAGTTTTAAGTTTTATATCTTTAATTTTTTGTCACAATGATAGTAAAGATTTCCATGTGTGTGCTCTATATCCGTTCTCTACATGCCACTACTTGCTAGAATTGTTAAAACGCTCCTTTGTGCATGTAGAAGATATAGTCAATCGATAATGAAAGGATTTAAAAGACATTTTAAAATGATTTATTTTTCATGATTAACCTCTGACTTATTAAAGGTCATAGGTCCAAGCCCTACTGTATGTGAGGATAGACAGGCCGCTTTAGATAATTTGAATACTTCACGTTGATGATTCCCAAGCAGTTACATGGCAGTCATTTAAACCAATCAATTTGTTTATGTTTGTATGTTATTTTAGTCATGCTAAGTTTTAAAGCCAAAACAAAAACATCAGTGAAACATTTGATGTCAAACTGACTTTAGCATCTTGCAAAACATATACTGATACATTTCAAGAATCAGCTAATGCACCAATAAATATATCTGCAAAATATCCATTAATCTTTTATGTCATAAATGAGATAAATTCCAGAATATAATTTTGTACCGTAAGCAATAGTGTGGAAATTCGTATTAAACACGTAAAGAAATCATCTCCTCGAAAATAGCAAAACCGTTCATCCCCAGATGCTGTCTCTATAAAACTATCTTTAACTTAATTTGATAAATGGTCACAAATATACGCAAAGAAAAAAGTTAAGCACCCCCTGATATTTTAGACTGACGTATCTAACGAAGCTTTATCATGAAAATACTGTCAGATTGAGCTAGGGAAAAAGAATGTTTTCCGTAACAGCAACCCTCTGGCAAACAGAAAACGGCAAAACTGTAATATTATGTTGGGCTTTTCGGGTGATATTGTTGAACAATCAACGGGTGCCGTTTTATCCGAGATTTATAATTCATTTAAGTTTGAAATGTAGAGGTCATAGGAAGATTTTAGGTGGCGAATAGAGTAAAAAAAAGCAATTTTGATTCTTCAGATGGCATCCGTACTTCATACATTCAGTAGCAGAGTAAATCTTCAACCTTGCCTGGGTGACCACCCTGACCCTGACTATTCTGCCTCCAGATGAACCTCGTATCTTTTTCAAGACAATCTGCTTACACTCGCAGTACAAAACTGTTTGCAGTTCGTGCAGAGGGTTGCTGTTATGATTTACAGCATTTTTCCGTCGTTTACTTGAAGGTGATTTCATGATACAATTTTTTAAAGTCACTATATAACTTCCAGGGGGTGCTTAACTTTTTTCTATGTGTATATATAACTAAAGATAGTTGACCTGACAGATGGCAGTCTTTTATAAATGTATACTTGTTTGATGTGTGAGAACATGACTGTAAATGCTTTCTTTTTTATCATTCCATATATAATTATTCTTAAAGCTCTGTGATCACTTTTTAATTTACTAAGATAAAATTGTGGATTTATTAATAGAGTTAAAATTGAATTGTGTTTTGTTTACTCAAACAATGTTGAAATAGTGTTCTCTGGAAAAAAGCCGTTTATATATGTTTAAATGGCATTGCAAAATACACCACAAAAACATAAAAAAAAACTTTTCTTGGCAGTACAAGTGCATAAAGAATTGTAACATTTAGTTAAAGTGGTAACGGCCCTTTATAAAACAGTTGCTGATTCATATGTATATCAACACAATTATACCTGTATTTAGAACACATCTGAATGTCTTACTTTTTCTGATATTTATATAATTTTGAATTCAGTCTGTTCATGCAATTCTGCTTTTAAATTGTTCGTTCGGTAAATGAATGTATACATGATGTTAATGAACTTGGTATGTAAATGTGGTATTTCGACCAATGGGTTTACAAAATAACAAATTAATGAGTAATTGATTTGTAAAACAAACAACCTTAACCTAACACATGCTACCTTGCTTCAAAATACCTAAGAGACAATGCAATAGTTGCAAAACAACAGACTGGTGTAATTTTGAGCATTTCTCAAAGTAAGCAGTGAAAAGTGTATCACAACGTTACTTAAATCGAATCAAGAAAAACCATGTCTAGATATTACAGATTATTACAAGTACAATGTATTCATCTTTATTTACTTGAAATGCAATTTATTCACTAAAAGGATCATTATTTCGTCTTATTTAGTCAGTACAATGTAACATAGGCTTTATTTTACACTAAATTTCTTGCTGCAATCATACCTCTTTAGAAAAAGAAAAGAAGCCACATGTAGAACATCGTTTTCTTGAATGTTCGACTTTCCAATGCTTTTGTTTTGTTCCCTATGATTTATCGCCTTAAATAATTGCTCTTGCTACTTCTCAGATCCACACCCCTTTAATAACACAAGCACTTAAATTCTTTTTAATGGATTAACTAGCAGAAGTAATTGGATTTATTTCGCATACATGAAAATAAATCTTGTTCTTTGAGAGGCTATATTTAGTAACGCTACACATGTGTTGATTTTATTTTCACGATTTCAGTAACTGGAAACGGTATCGATCTTGTTAATAAAATCTTTATTTGAAAAATGTTTTCTATAATTAAATTTCTCGTCAGTACTTGAAACTTGATTTAAACTGTATTGCAGTGCAAAATGTGAATATAACTTTTATCTAAGACGCACAGTGAGATTCTTGGTTTGGTAGATATTATAAGAGGTTATAGTCATGAATAGTCTCTTTTGGCAATCTCGGAGGCTAATTGATTTGCGAAAAAGTGGATAGTCTGCTTTGCTTTAAAAATAAGCAAATCGATATTTAACAACGCTTTCCGTTCACAAACCTATAGGGGTATCGCCCAGGGTTTACAAATTTTTAGGGGACAACGTGACCCGTTAACTGTTTAAAAACATTTTCCCATCAAAATCTGAGAGCGAGCAGCTTGAATGACAAACCGGAAGTCCCCAGAGACAACTTATATCATCTTTGCATTTCAGTTGCATCAGGTGTCATATCGAAGCTTTTAAAGCTTCATCGCATTTATCATAATGAGTTTGGCGTCTTCGCCTTTTTATATAATATTAATCCCGCTAAGGGCGTACCACCATAAGCATCATTGCAACCATGATTGAAACAAAAATAATATCAAACAGGGAAAGCCACGTACCAAAAACGCAGCCTCCCCAAAACGAGCCCCACAGCAGAAAGTCGTTTTCTACAAAATCAAAACGTCGTGTGTCTCTCAATTGAAGCAAATAAAATGTTGCGAATTCAGCTATAACCCTAGATTTGACCCGCGGACTGGTAAGTAACTGATATGACTTGAAAGTTTGCCACATTGTGTTGAAATTGTGCTAAATTAAATTCCTGCAATAATGATAATGTATTGCATTTCTACTTTGTACAATCCATTGTGGTTTCAGACATGATATTGTTAAAACATCCTGGACCGAAAGTGACCACACTGGTAAGGTTGGATATCGGTAAAGGACCACGATACTTTATTAAACTTCCCAATTTTATAGCTCTGATCCTGGTGATATTAGACATTATTTTTAAAATGATAAGGTACATGGTTAAGTAATGTAAAACAAGAAAAACCAAGTGGGGAGCCAGTTTTGACACAAGGGATTGACTTGAATAATCTTGACAAAGGAATAAATGATAATGCCCAACGCGTATTATTTAAACTTCAGGCTTGGTGAAACAAATAATAAAGTATATATAAACAGTGGACCACAAGGACTGGGCAAATTCTGACTACAGGGATCTTGTGCTAGCAAATACTACATATCAAATGTCAATGCATTTCTGTGTAAGTCTACGTGAAACATTAAGCCCCAAGAGCGGGGCTAGCTTTTATCCTATTGGCCATATTTTGAACAATTTTGTAGATGACTAGTAGGCGATATTTCTCATCATATGAAAATATATAAGTTTTGAGAATTTGGATTCGACGAAAATATTTTTTAAGATTTTCCTGTAAAAATCCCGGACGGAGCTTATCTCTACCCGAAGGAGAACTATTTGAACAATCTTGGTAGAGTTTCTTGACACAATGGTACACACAAAATATGTAAGTTTGGAGGCGTTTTAGTTTTCGACAACAAGTGTTTAACTATTTGTCTTTCCGTTGCCATGTATACCAGAGAATGGCTGCAAAAGATGAAATTTACTAAAAAAGAATTTAAGAGATCCATTCAAGGACCTTTCTTGTGATATTCGGAAGAGATTAGCTTAGTGGTTTGGAAGGATATAAACGAGTTTGAATGAAACGTTTGACGACGTATGAAGGGTAATCCCGAAAGCAACTGATAACAACCTTGTACAGATTAGAAGAAAATCTTAGCTGAAACGGTACCAGCTGTAAGAAATTGTGATGAAGTAAACAACCTCAATTCATTCCTTTTCTTCTTGATCTGTTAAAGTTAAAACTATAAAGACGGCTTTATTACACCCTTTGACGTCAGTTTTATGTCGATTGCTGTCTTTTAAGCGATATTTTTGTTTTGTTATTTAATTATTTTAATGGATATTTTCTTGTCTTTTTTTGTTTTTACTTAATCGTGGAAATGACAGTTTGTTGAACTGTTGATACAAAAAGTCAAAGTTAATTAACTTCATAGTTCATTACATGGTAAAGTATTTGGCTTTTCCTGCAGCATAATCAACCATATGACGCAGACGACAAACATAAAAACTATAAGTGATTGAAATTGTTTAAGTGATTGAAATTGTGTTTGTCCAATCGCAGTGCAGTATTCGCTGCACTTTAACTTAGGGTAATTCAATACTTATATACCGAGACAGTAAACGGGGAAATATAGACTTATAAAAGTCGTTAGAGATTAAAAGGTCTTTTTTCTGTTAAAAAAAATATCCCTCATCAAAAATTCGTCTCAATCATAGCTAATTAGTTAGAGTCAATGGAAGGAAAAATTGCGAAGATGTTATAAAAATGACCAGAAAAGACATGAGGTTATGACTCTAACGTCTGATGCCAGTCTAGGGGAAATACTGCAATTTGCAAAAATAATTTCGAACGCTGTATAGGTAAATGTTAATTTTGATGCATTGGTCTCGAAGCATGCGCCGCGCCAGACCAATTTATTTTCGTAAATACATCAAAATGAAAACTAACCGATACATGTACATGTACTTAGCATCGTAATACCAGATGATGAAAGAATGAGGAGAATAACTACGAACGATGTACAAACTATAGGTTATTGCTCTATAAAAAGCATCAAAACACTAACTGCTCAATGTATTTTAAATGACAGAGCAGAACAAATACATTTTTTCGTTTTGAGTTAGTGGGCCATTGAGTATAAAAAGCAATTGCAAGACTTGAAATAATCTTGTAAATGTTAGTAGACATTTTAGCAATCTGTTGATGATTAGGTAATCGATATCCACAGCCAATTTTGGCCACAAAAAGTAGCGTTGTCTGTTTGCAACGTTTCGTTCACATGTAAAACCATATATAAAAAGAATATGAATTACAAAAGCTATTGAGAAAAATACGTTTATTGTGCTATTAGAGAGAAAATATCTAAACACTCGTAGCACTTGTATTACTCAGAAAGAGGTAAAAAGTATGTTGAACGTTGCTATTGTAAACATTATGTTTGTTAAACACACAAACTCCCTAAGTGTGACTCCCATATGACTCAGAAACCATTAGAGTATAAAAGGTCCAGGTGACCTTGACCTTTAAATTCTTACATCGAATTAAGACGTCATTTACTGGTCTTAATCAACCATTACATCAAGTTTCAATGTGCTAGGTCCACCCATTTTCGAGTTATCGTCCGGAAATCGTGTCACTATTTTTGGTAACTGTGACCTAGGCAGAAGACCTACACACCTCATGATCAATATGGATCATATGCTGATAATGACCAACCTCCATTATAAAGTTTCATGATGCTACGTCTAAGCGTTCTTGACTGATCGTCTGAAAACTGTTTAACCATTCCGGGTCAATGCGACCTTGACCTTAAACCTTTTGTCATCAACATCAAAAGGATTCATCTGCTGGTCATGACCAACTGAACATCAGATTTCAAGATACTAAACCTAAGCGTTCTCGGGTTATCGTCCATGAACTGTTCTACTATTCCTGATCACTGTGAACTGACCTTTGACCGACTAACCTCAAAATTAACATTGGTCATCTGCTGGTCATGCCAAACATCAACAATAGGTTTCATGGTGTTAGGCATTAATCATTCTCGAGTCATTAAAATGTTTTGCCATTCCAGGTCAATGTGACCTAAAACTTTGAACTACTGATATCAAACAAACCAATATATCCCTCTTCTTCGAAGGGGACATAGTGAAAAGGGCATTTCATAAACATAGCGAGGTCTTTTTTTCGTTTATATTTACAAGAAAGAGAAAATAGAAGCACAAACTTCTGTGGTGCAAATGATAGATGGGGTTAATATTATCAGAAGATATGATTATGATAGTTGCGGGGCAAATTTACCCATAAAACACACGAAAACATGAAACTAGATGCGCATAAGCAATATGTCGAATCCGCCTATGCCGAAAGCCTGGTCAAAGTCAAATGTTCATATTTTCTAACTTTGGTATCTTACTGTGACCTTGACCTTTCAATTACGGACGAAGGTTTTGTGCGTGACATGTCGTCTCATTGTTGCGCGGACTTGTCCAAAATATTGCAATTCATGCCGAAGTTACAGCCTGGTCAAAGTCTTATGTGTCCATTGTATACCTTTAATCTGTAAGTGTTACCTTGACCTATGAGATTTGTACCTAGGTCCTACTCGCGGCACGCCATTTGTAAGAACAAGAATGCCAAGTCAATTCAAAATATATAAATGTATTAGGAATACAAATCAGACCTCATGGGTCCATTTTTGTCATCATGACCTTTACGATGTAGACGTGGGTCTTACGTTTGGCAAGCTATCCCATTGGTGTGAACAATTGTGTCAAAACCATTCAATGCATAACGACGTGACAGCCCGGACATGGATCATAATTATGTCCATTTTGACATTATATTCCTACGTGTGTCTACAGTCCTGCGTCATGTGTGCGACACGCTGTCCAACTAGAGTGAACAAGAATATGTCAATTCAAAAATCTTTAATGCAGTAGGCAGTTACAACACGAACAAGCTCATCCGGAAGGACACGCACATACATACACACATCCATCCATCCATCCATCCATACATACATACATACATCGAACCACCAAAGTGACAACTATGTAAAACCACCGCCAACAGGTTCAACAAAATGAGATGTTTCTTGTACACACCTGTGCTAGTTATATCTTTCATAATACTTGACATAATATCAAGCGACTTTAAAGATCCTAGATGCGATCATAGACATATCGTTTAGTTTCTTAAAATGCTCATAAATAATAGATTTAAAGAGCTTTCTTGTCTTCAGGTTTCTTTTCCGATCGTTCTCAAGATACATTATTAATGCTTTTGTCAAAAGCATCTGTTTTTAACTTTAATTATCTATAGAAATGAAGCATTGTCTCATACAGCATTCTAAGCAGTCAATTCGTTTTGTATCAAAACCTAAGTTGAGGTCTCAGTCAGTTTTAAATGTCTCTTGCAATGGGACAAATATCCAACCTACCAATTCAGTCAAATATCTTGGGGCTATTTTAGATCAACATCTGTCTTGTGAGGAAATTGCAAGGTCAGAGGTCTCAAAGACAAAATCCCGTTTGAAATTTTTATATCGCAAAGGTAAATATCTTACAAGTTACACTAGGAAATTGTTGATTGCATCTTTAATCCAGTGTCATTTTGACTATGTTTGTTCTTTCTGGTACCTTAGATTATCTCAATACTGGAGAAACAGGCTCCAGACTACCCAAAATAAACTTGTTCGTTTTGTCACAGATAGGTAGAGAACATCTCGAAACATTGAAATGGCTGCCAGTACCCAAAAGGGTTGATCAGATAACTCTTTGTCATGTGCATAAAATCAAGTATGACAAAGCTCCTAGTTATCTAAAAGGGCATTTTGTTCCTCTTAACGCAGTGCATGATCGATTAACAAGATCCAGAGTTGTTGCTGTATCTCCAATTGACTCTGGGTGTGAAATTTCATTCAGTGAAACAGGACGTTATTCGTTACCCAAGGTCGGTAGTTTTGGTTGAAATTCTTTTGCCTTTAGGGGCATATCGTTATGGAATGATCTTCTTCAAATCCTCAGAAACGTTGAATGTCCTCAGAAATTCAAGAGTGCCTTAAAACTCCATCTTATGACCGAATAGCATTTTAATTGAGAATTGTTCATTTTTTAGGATAAGTCTTAAGTTTTAGTTTTATATTGTACCAATATATCCTTTAAATAAGTTCGTAGATTTTTATAACTATACCACTGTGATAATTTTGTGATAAATTTTCTTGTCTTTCAAATATAATTTGTGATATTTAATGTTCGTAAATCAAATCTGTGAATAATCTTAGTGACTATCTTGATAGATAATTATTTGAAATAATCTTTTAAAATATTGATATTCAATAATTTAAATGTGTATGCATGACTTTCTGTGTCAGGCCACCAGTAGCAGGGACCACTATGGAAATAAGAGGAAAGTTTCTTTTCCACTTTGTTGTATTATCCCTGGTATTGGTGTGCTCTACATAGCTCAATTAGTACGTCATTGTGTTTGTTATTTTTTAGCACATACATCTTATTGATTATGCTATGTTTTATGTACACTTTTTTACCGAAATAAATCATTCTATCTTTCTTATATTTCCTTTGATTTACAAGACATTTAAGTGATATATCCTGACGGCTTTTCCTGAATACATATAAACTGTCGTAACGCACAATCTATGAAAATTACACTTACATTTGTAGTTGGGAGGCACTAGACCGACGAGAAAAATAGTTTGTCAAGACACCGATCCAGCTCCGACAGGCATTTTAATCATTATCTTTGTTTCATTTTTTCTGTTTAATGTTGAAATAGTCAGCCTTCTACATATACCATTGCATTAAGCTTGATTAAGAAACATAAACCTTTCATGATATCTTGACGTGTTCTAATACCGAATATTTTTATATGCCTTAGAGGATTTTCAAGAATTAAGTTAGTAAAAGAAAATCAGTAATTAAGGAAACTGTTCGGTAACAGCGCTATGATAACCAAATAAATACAATTTCGGAACTTAAAAAATATCAATTGTCACATACTAAACCTAGCTAAAGGATGGATGACTTCGCCGTTAGTTTGTAACACTCACTTCTAATTTGCACATTTGAAACGCAACTAATCTTTGCAAAAGCTTCAGAAGGAAGTGTAACTTGACAGGGCATTGTAACACCGGATACAGCGCCTTTCGAATACAGCTCCCCGGAGAGCTGCATTCGGTGCAAATTAACGAATACAGCTCCCCGAAGAGCTGTAATCGGCGCGCATTAACGAATACAGCTCCCCTAATCAAATGGGAGCTGTATTCGGGATTCTTGTGCCTTGTTTTCGAATAGAGCTCCCCAGTGATCCGATGCAATATAGACGTGTATTTAAGGCATATCATTACGGCATTGAAATTATAATAGAATAATTATGATCCATCCTGCTATTCAGGATGCAGTACTTAGACCTGGGATGGTTGTCTTTTTGTCCGTCCGTGTTGGACGAACAGTTTAACGCAACTTAGAGGTGTCATGACTTTTTTTGTTGGTATTGAAGTAGTAATTTCTTTCAATAAACCTACATTTTTTTCATGCATGACTGTTGCACATAAGGCGGAAGTTTAAGTGGTTTTGTGCTTTGTAAATTGTTGACGGAATGAAACACATTCACACCAGAGTGTCAGGCCGAACAGACGGACTGATAAGACAACATACAGGGTAGGACAATAGACGTATGTTCGGACAGATTAACCCAAGCTTTCGAACTACAATTTGGTCATTGACTTAAAAGTTTTCGGAACGGCCAAGCTTCTTCCTAAAGTGGAG
>JAUMHA010386784.1:0-12076 GCA_032359765.1 Saxidomus gigantea
ATAAAACCAATGTAATTATGTCTTTTACGCCAATCTCAGTTTACGGAAAAAATCGCGACCATCCAACATCCTTAAGAAAGTATTTGGGTCGTCATTAACATAGTCTGTTGGTTCAATAGGTATAGGACAATGTTTCCCTAACCTTTGTACTTGGGACAATGGCTTCTAAACAATTTGGTCCGATGGATCACGTTACAGACTTTGATTTGCACTCCAGTAAGGAGGATTATGGGTGAATATAGCCACCGTCTTGTATATATGTAAATGCGCAAAGTGTGGTGCCGACCAGCTACAGTCTTAACTATTTTAGCAAAAACTTGACAGTGTGGAGCTTTATCATCTGTAAATGTTCCACAACAACAGACACGTAAACGAGTGTCTATCAAACCTATGTGTTGTAAACAAATACAAAACACTCTCAGAACAGATTAAACAATTCTCTCATTTTAAAGAGAGCTAAACTATCACCAGAAAAACGTCATTATATGTGTTATAATTTTACCATACATTTACGTCTGTCCGTCGGTCAACACTTTCCTTCAAAGAATTTTGACTCCTAAACCACTATGCCATTTTTATCAAAGTGCAAAGGAATGGTCCCTGGTTGGTCTTCTTACAAAAATGTTTAAAGAAATATATTATACAGAACTCTTGTTGCCATGGTAAAAGAAAGGAAAACCTTGCATTGTTGTCTTCTCTGAAACTACAAGGCCCCGAGCTTTGATATTTGACATCTAGTATTGCCTCGTGGGCCAATATCAAGAGTGTACAAATCATGACCCCTTGGTCAAAATTGTGCCTGGTCGGGGAGTAACAGTTTTACATAATTATAACTGTTACATTTTTCTGCTCCAAAACCACAAAATATTCAGCTTAGATATGTGTTATATAACACTGAATAGTGAAACTCTACCACGTTTGTTTAAATCATAGCCCTGAGATGAAATTGGACAACGCTCTCGGGATTGCCTATCTGTTCCAGAAAAAAAACTTTTCGTTTTGAACTTAGTGTGAAGACAATGGTTCTGGGTAATTGTGGCTCTCTTCTTGTGATAAGTTAATGGCCTATAGCATTTGATATTTTTGTCCAGTTGGGCTCATAATTGAACCTAACCTAGACTTTGCTGCAATACACATTGCGCCATGATTTATTTTTTGGTTTCAACGGTGTAAGTCAGGATAATGTACGTGTAGTATGTTTGAACCCAGTATGGTTAACTTTCTGTTGCTATTGGGCTAGTTATAGAACTCGCTGCACTTTCACTGTCTCAAACACAAACAGTTTGAATATAATTGGTATTTGTGAAGAATTAACGCCGATAGTTCTAAAAATCACATTAACAAACCAAGGGCCCACTACTCCTGACATAATAGTCAAGTCAGTCTATTTGAACTTAGCACATACGTTTTGCCAATTGGTTATGTATGCTCCGGGGGTAAACGCACCATCGACTAATAGTTGTGTTAAGTCAGGGGCTACAACCACAATACCCTGTGGCAATTGGCATTATTTTAGGACTGAAAATGATAAATGCTAGAGAGTAAATATGCTAGGGTAAGCTAGAGTGTAAATATGCTAGAACTATGTATTAGGTAAGACTAGAAGATGAACAATCACCTATCCCTACAGCTCACCATGAGCACTTTGTGAGCAGATGTGCTATAGATAATAACTTACATGTAAGTGTTACCATTTTCCATCTTATTGCTTAAACTGTTTATTTTTACAGTTTCGGTTATTACCTGCCTCAAAATAACTGAATAAGACTCTGTTTTAAGGCATATTATTCGTTGTTGTTTAAGGGGAGTCACTAGTGAGGTTTTGGATTTTTGCACTTCCGGAAATTTACATATGTTATATTTCAAAAATGATGAATTAACTGGGAAAAAAACAATTATGTAGTACTAGTAATACATGTACATACAAATGAAAACTACAACAACATAGAAATTCAACACAAGTGACGTGCGCGGAACAAAACAACTTAATGAAATTGCTTTTGCTTTATTGAATTATAGTGTACAGTATTCTATAGTACATAAACATAAGGGTCCCATTTCAATAAAAATTAAATATGTATGCCAAAGCTATTTTGATACAATTTTACAGTGACGTTGGTATGGACAGTTAAGTTCACGTGTGCAACAGGACTAAGAAGCTTTATGCAAACTAAATGAAAAAATTTAATTCTCCCTTTTTAATTTCCATTTCAAGGAAAAATCAGAAATTCAGTGAACGAAAGCGTATTAATCAAACTTATTGCTTTCGTCACTTTTAATTTACTCTAAAAACTAGTCAAAGAATACCAACAAACTATGAAATTACTAGTGATGTTATTCTTGAAGACTAATTGGTTGTTTTGCTAACCGGTTTTGAAGCGTTAAGGACAAATGATCACACCTAAAACATTGTTTAATACCATCAATTTATTTATTTTTTGTCCACCACACTATGTTTGTACTATTGATAAAATCTTTACTCATGTTGCTACCCATGTATTAACTTGAAAATGTACATGTGTGTAACCTGATTTCAGTAATAAAGAGTTTGTCTTGTCTCGAAATATGTATTGCTCCCGTTAAGAACCCATTTTGGTCATTTTGGTATTTACATTACAACTTTAGACATAACTTGTATTTTCTCATCAGAACTATATCTAGTATGTAATCTTTGATCTAAATACAGGACTTCTCTGAACAGCGTGCTTTTCACGAAATAACAAAGTGCATGTTTGTTTAAATGACTGTACCGTTCCAAAATATTTTAGGCTAAGGAAGAAAACAGCAACCTTAGCACACATAGCTAAGTTATATGTCATAAGAAACCAAGTAAAAGTATGTGTAAAAGGCCACAAAGTTTTCTTCCGTGTTAAAAGCATTCCCGCTGACATTTCAGGGTATAAATCAAATGTCAAATGTCAAATCTTGATAATTTTGTCATACCCTTGATACACTAAGCCTTTATATCAATTATGACATGTGAATTCTTATTGATAAAACGTTGGAGTAGAATGCACCGCTGAAACATATCTCCGTGCAAGACATTTCCATTCCCAGTGATCTATAAGATTTAGACACAAAATCAATTATTTCACTTTTTCGACAGTTTTAAAAGGATTTAATTTTTTTTAATAGATACTAGTATTAAGAATTTGTTTGTTGCACGTAAATAAGCCAGTTATTCTAAAAGTGAAAAAAACTATTGACATTTAGGGATCGGAAGTTTTACTATTGACAATGTTTCTGATATAACAAGGAAACAGCTCAAATGTATTGAACATTCATTATTTTCTGGGGAAAACACTTTTTGGGTAAATTTTAGTAAAATCTAAATCGAGAAGCAGACTTTAGGACCCCTACAACTATGAAAACTTTAATTACTGATTTACTTTTTTCGCTAAAAGCAATTAAGGATGTGGGATTGTCAAGATTTTTGCCGGAAATTGAGATTGGCGTTTGTCGTAAAAGCCATAATTCCGTTGGTGTTATAAACTGATTTTTTAAATATTTTTAAGAATATAGAGTATTTTAAAAGCATTTTCACATTTTTTAGAAATGGATGGTACGTTTCTACCAATATCTAGCCTGTATTATGAACTTAATGTTAATATTGGATGGGGATGAATAAAAAGGGAAATCGCCTTTTTTCTCAATTTGTTTGTTTCAAAATTGCTGCAGATACTAGATGGAATATGATCTAAAAATGAGTATCAACAACAACAATATATTTATTTAAAAAATAAATAATAATTACAGTCATTTTTCGATTTTTATGACAAACAATTATTGGTAAAAGAAAAACCAAATAACTGATACCATAAGTAAAAGATTGATTAGTTTTTAAGTTATCTGTAGACCTTATTGGCACATGAAATCTCCGTTCCAGTGACAGTTTGTTGAAATCTTTATAGGAGCGCTCCAATCTTAGCATTCCTAGGATGTTTTATTAAACGCACCCCTGTTTGTTGCCAAACGTCTTCCGTCGAGTAAAGCGTTTACGATGACTTGCAATTTTAAAATACCAGTGACGTCCCTATTATGGCGTAAACAAATCAGACGACATCCCACGTTATCAAATATCCTATGATTGTTTCTCTTACAAAAGGCAAAAGATTGAAATTCATTCAAATTGCGGAATACCGGAAACAGTTGTAGTTGTTTCTTCTATGTCTGACTTCACCGGCGTGAACGTTGTACTCTTCTCGGTCTTATGAAATGAGAAAAATTTAGTTGCCCGCTTTCTGTGTTTCTTTGTATCTTTTTAATGTTTGTTTCATTTTAAGGATCATACAAGTTATCAAGATTTGTTAAAAAATTATGCTCATAAATATGTTTCTCCATGCTTGGTGTCAAAAGGATAAAACCTGTCTGAGTTAGGTACAGTGAACGGATAATTTGATTACATTTCAGTAATGCAAGGGATGTAACTCATATCTGGATTTGTAACAATGCTATGCATATAAACATTTTCTCCATGTTTACTTTTGATTAAATGTAAAACTTTTTAAGTAAGAAGCTATTCGACACAATTTTAGCAATCCGAAACTGACACTGAAATGGAAAGCCTACATCCACTCAAGGTGCTTTTTTTTAAAGAACACTCCATAATTATTTCTAAATGGCAGTAATTTAAGTAACGGAAGGAAATTGAGGAATTCACGTACTACATCAGGTTAGTGGGGTATATGTATTTGAATTGCAGCCCTACCTCATTTAGATGGCCTATTTACTTTATCATTTGTTTTGCTTTACAAGTCATTCTTATTACCACTTTTATAATGTATTTCTTTTTTAAAGCATATTCGTGTATATCGTGGATGAAGAATTGTGGCTATTCTTAAAGCGCCGTATTTAAGATGTTTCTTTATCTTTGAAACAGGATATGTTAAGTCTTAATTTTTGAGAAAAGAAAGTCGGATAACCCTATGTTTATTGTATTTTCTGTGATGTGGAGTGATTGGATAAATAACAAAGTTTTAAAAGATTCTTATTTAAATTCACCTTTGGCATCGAACATCCCTGTTGTTTAATTGCTTCACATCTATTCCGGATAAACTATCCCTTCTTCTATATACCAAGTTTAAGAGCCAAAGCATTTTAACTTTACTTAAAGATTTTTACTTTAAATTTTGTGTAGTTGCTACTTTCATATGAAAAATAACAAATTTACTTAAAAGAACATCCTATTGTCTTTAAGAAACCAAGTTATGGAAAGCAGTTCTAGAAGTCATGAAATTTCTCTAAAGTGAAATGTATGTTGCTTTCAACCGAATTAAGTATCTGTGTTCTATTATAAATATACGACATAGAGACGCTGGTTTATTTACACAATAAACTTGTATGTCACTTTTGTGCATCTACATTTGGTATGTTTTTCCTCATTACCTCAAGATTGGTTATAATTCTTAATATTGTACATTGTGTATACTATTTTTCAGAGCATAGCTTGAAAGTCACTTTCTGTCTTGCCAAAAATAACTTTGGAATAATTAATGATCATGCTTTTGCTATTGTCTCAACAAAACGCTGCTTGAACCAGTTTTTGCCATTATTTATCATTTACTTTAATTGGTATGATATACTCCATATAACAGCATATGAGTAGCAGGCTACATAATTCTTCAAAATTGTTGTATGTTTATGTATTTTGGACCATGCATTTGCAGCTCAGCTAAGCAGATTATCAATGTCTATAGCAACGTAGTATGGTTGGCTATATTTTCTTTGCCAGACCAAACTTTTATGTATATAACATATGCATGAATAATGCAATGAGAAAACTATCTATCAAATATCAATGTGTTAAAGGTCATGAAATGTTCCTAAATTTACAAAAGTTTTGATAACCTATTTTTATGATAGTTTTCACTGTCTAACAAAAATGAAAGTCAAGTAAGTTAAAACCTATTATGTTAGATACACCACTCAGAATACTATAATTTTTGTTCAGAAAATCCAGTGATCTTGGTAAAATTCAAACATTTCATGAGTTGAAACTTAATAACGTATCAGAATCTCTAGATACGCTGAACTGGATACCATCTAAGATAGTCTCTCATATTCTTACATATAAATGTCTGTAATTGTCTACCAACCTTTGTGAATATAATATACACGTTTCGAAGAGAAGAAGAATAATCTTTTATGGCATTTTCATCTTTAACAGCCAACATGTCTAGTATATCTCCGCTCAATTTAAATGCATGTTTCTGTGAAAATGATCCTTATTTATAATATAGACAAGATGTAGGTAGTGCCGAGATATTTATTACTGTTTGAACTGTATAGTTTGTGATATTCTATGTTCTATTGTCTTTTTCCAATAGCATATAAATGTTTTTAATGGCTTCCAGTATACCTGGCTTTTGTTTTACTTATTTCCATATCAAGTTAACGTTCAATTCAGTTGTACGACTTTGCATGATGTGTTGACTTTGGCTGATAACGTCTAAACAGGCATACATATTTAGAGAATCGGTTGTTATTTATGAATGTTTCTTATCAAAGTACGTCCGTTTATTAAAGTTGTTTCCTTCTTAAAGTGTACAAACGTTTGTCACAGATACTTTCAGATCAGCAATATGAACGAGAATGTGGCGCCAGTCAAAACGTGTATGAATAATGTTAGCTCTATCGTTTATCTAACAAATACAAACAGATATACAGACATAGTGAAGAATACAGAACATATTTTGTTGAGTTTTATGGCATGATTTCTCCCTCAGTTTATGTTTAAAATAATTTCTTATTTTAAAAATCTGTCAGTGTTGTGAACTCTATGAACATCTAAAAATAGCTTGCTTCAATATACTTATTTTTTGCATGTTGATAGTTTTCCATTTATGATGACATGTGCAACAAATTTGAGTTAAAATGAATAGAAAATTTAGTGTTAATTAATGTAACTTTTTACCTGAAATATTCATTCTACCTTGTTTCTTTGAAAGTCTGAAATGATTAATCATGTGAACGTTTACTACACAAGGTTTAAAAAGCATAATGATGAATTTGTTTCATAAATATCATCACTACTCTTACACTTATACTAGATATATGCTATATACAATACTTCGCGAATATAATAACACAGAATAAGTCTAAAACGTTTTGTCAGTAAATTCAGTAAAAGACATACATATTTGTAAGCATTGTTCTTCGATTTTAACAAAACAATGTTTTACTCAATGTATACTCAATGGTGCTATATCGAGATTAAAGTATAGCTTAGTCTCTAGGCCAACTCCTCCCGCATTTTACAACAATGCAATATAAGATCGACGGTGCAGGTCACTACCTTATATACGTTCATTACTAGGGTAAGAAGTCTGTTACTGCTGCAAATCACAAAAAAAATGCTTTATGTTCGCACTCTGATATTATGTCAATCGTTTTCGTTCATTAAACTGCGGAAGTAAAGAAATCATTCATATGTAATTGATAAAACTTCTACAGTGCTTTTCACAATAAGGCAATTGCATCAGTAATTATTTTCATTGAATTACATTCAATTCTCTTCATTGACAGTAACGACATGCTTCACCGACCAAGGCCCTTTAAGCGTTTGAAGTGTGCTGCAGCAAATTATGTATGGCGAGAACATTTAAATCAAACCCTAATAAAATTCATTGGATTCTTTCATATTTGAATTTTACGTTTTAACTTTTAGTGTGACACAAAACTCTATTTTTTACTCATTATATTTTGAGATTTCTGTTGAACTTTTTATTTGTCATCGTAGAAAAGGTTGTTGAAAGGAATATGCCTAGATCTACATAATTATTTAAACCAATAATCGTTTTGCTTATTTCAATATTTTATCATTTATCTACAATAGAAGTCCAACAACGGCATTTGACAAGCTGCAGGATGCATTCGCCGAGAGTAGTAAATGTTAATATAAGTTGCAAAAACTTTTTCTACTATCTACGTGAAATAAATGAGTAACAAAAAATACTACCATTGCCCGTCAAATTGCTAAAATATACATCTTTTGAAATTATAACAATGTCATATATTAAACAAAAGCTTTTATAATAATTGTTCGATGGTATGTCAGTTTCAAAACAGTTATATAGTAGGTTGGTATTTGTGCAATTTCTGTTTTTATTTAAATTGTATGAGATGTTTAAATGTGTTATTTGTCTAACATAATCTAACATAATCTAACATAATAGGTTTTAACTTACTTCACTTTCTTTTTTGTTAGACAGTGAAAACTATTTTAGTTGCCAGTGGTGTCGTTGCTATTTTAGAATGTAGGCAGTTGGTCACAATTGAGCAATGATAAAGAGAAAACATTTATTTTTACTAGCAATGTAGCAACTTAAAAGTTCCACAATTACAAAAGAATTCGCGTCCACAAACTAGTTTTCCTTTTCGTCATCGTTTGATATTTCTTTCGTATGCTTTGGAAGCTTCATGCTACATTACTCTAGTCTCATAGTATATTTAGATTGTACAGGATCCATAAGCTGCAATACTTTTAGAACATAACTCAATTGACAAGGTTTGATAAGGAACTTTACTCTGTTGCATGTTGGTCCATAGTCCAAGAGATGATACCATTTGGCCAAAATGTAAACGCAAAGATTTTTACCAACTTTTGTATATATTTCTTCTTGTCCATGCAGTTGAAACATAATTTCAAAGTCCTTTTAAATTCTAAACTCAGATTTGTAATCAGTCATATGATGATTGTCGGCGTAAATGCTGATATCTTAGGCGGCTGTTATGTCCTTTTAAAATATAGTTACAATTATCTTTATTATATTTTTGTATGGAGACTTCAAATGAAATAAAAACGTATTCTACTCCATGATCCACAAAATTTACATGTAATGGCCCATCTACACAGTAAGCCTTGATTTATAAATTTTGATCTATTCAGCAAAGTTTACTTTGTAGATTTGTCGAATGTACGAGTTTCCTGAAATGTGTACTCCATTTTTGGGATAGAGAAAGTCCTATCCGGTAAACCTTGCTGTACGGACCCCACACAGTGATTTTGTTTATAACCCAGGTGACAGCGCCCTAATTAGATCAAAATTCCACAGCAGTGTGAAAGAGATTATAATTATGGCGGAAATAGTTTGAAGTTGAATAAAACAATGCAGAAAAAAACATTGCTTGTTTTATATTGACTATGAAATTAGTAAGATATTTCAATTATTTTGTAAATAAAAAATAGTACACGATATAAATAAAATGTATCTTTCTCTGTCCAGGATTGCACACATTATCTTTCTGTAAATAATATCCCTACTAGCAACATTAGTTTTAACAAAGCAAACAATATAATAAAGATTATAAAGTTTACACTGTGCTCCTAAGGTTTGTACATCAAGGTTTACTGTGAAGATTGGCCTTTAAGGGCAAGGGCACAGCAGAACATAGCAAAAGCGTAGAAACGTTTAAAAGCACACAGGTACTATGATGGATTGTATAATCAGGAAGACCAAATAAGATTTCTAATGACTAAGTACTAGACTTTTTCCGTTTTGATAATTTACTTTGTGTGGTTGCTTTCTTTTAAATTTAAATTTTCAGAAGATATTTAATCACTAGAAAATACATAAAGAGTTTTGACACGTTGAATAGTATTTCAACTAGTATTTTTGATTTGAGAATAACTATGTAGCAAGTGTGACAGATATATAAACCCTCAGTCTATAATTAATCCTGAAATTTTAGCATTGCACAACTTCATGTCTAGCATCCATTAATTCTGGTTACGATTTGAAATGTAATTTTGTGCAAAAGTTATTAAAATGAAATGAAAAACATGTACTTGATTTCGATCTAAAAGTGTTTGACATTTGTAAAGTTATAAATTGCACTAATACATTATAATTATTAATTATAAAATTTGCGCATTTTGGGAAATAGAATCTACACCACATAAAGATTTATTGCTTTTTTACAGAATAATGCGTACTTAAACCTTAAAGCTTAAAATCAATTCCAACACAAGTGGCTGTGTTAATTATATAAATATATAGGGAAACGGTTGTTTTTTATTTTAAGAAAAAATTCAGCGTTTATCCAAGGACGACATACGGCGAAATGAGGTAATGACGTGACGTTTGTGAATAAACGCGTCCAATTCCATTTCGTGTTTTAAAGTTACAATGATGTACTGCTACGAGTTGAATATAGTTCGGGATAGTTGTCAAAGAAATTGACGTGTTCGAATCGAAATTATAATAGATATGTGCCAATATTTCATCGTTAAATGAAATACACTCAGTCGTTCGAATGTGAAAAATTAAATCGCTCGTGCTTTGCACACGTGATTTAATTACTACGCATTCGAAATCCTGATTATATTGTATACATCGACAAAATAAATACGGGGACACATTTATTATTTCTTAATTAAGATAGCGACTAACAGCTAAAGCTAAAATGTAATTCGCCAAAATCTTCAAACGTTTGTTCATATGTAGCACTATGTAAACATATACATTTTTGGAATGGTCTTTTCAAAACCTCTACAAAGCAAACAAAACAAATGACGGGGCTCATGATTACACTATAGATCTAATAAAACATCTTCCCTATCATCGATTTTTAAAAACAAATTTTCGTTTTGAGGGGTTATCCCAAGTTGCAAGCCGTGTTCAAGAATGGAGATCGGGTAAGAATATAGTGGCAACTTTCTTTTTGTAATTGTTTTGTTTGTCCTGTTCAGAGATTGATTATACCTTTCCAAAAATGCAGAGATTGCAAATCTTAAATCACAATAACAAAGATAATGTTAAAAGATTTTGGCGAATTAAATTCTTGCTTTTTCAAGCTACCTATAACTACAATCGGAACACCTCTGCAGATTGCTTCGTTTGATGTAGGGTAACGGAATCTGCCGAGGACTTACGATTGCTATAACTACTATCCTACAAACAAATTTAGACGTTGACGTAACTGTTTGTTTAAAAATCTTTAATAAATCGAATCATTAACAGTAAAGTTTTGACACTGCCAGTCAGTCAGTAGTTGTATAGCCGTGGAAAAGGTTAACCAATCCTTGTTGCTGCGCGAACGGTGCAGCTTCGAATCCCATCGCAAGTACTTTTTTTTAAACGTATTGCTGTCTAACTTGTTTGCCAGGTTTAGTCTTAGACCGAAAATCACGTGCAAAATTCATGAACAAAATATTCTTCATTACACAAACATCTTCGCATAAAATAAAAGTCAAATATAAAAAGAAGACAAAAACAATACTATAAATGATGTTAAAGGGATCTGAAATGTAAGTAAAGCTTTTAGTGTAACGATCGGGATTTGAACCTTGAAATATTCGGCCTCTGATATTACAGGGCTATGATGTTACTTGTATTGTACGAGATGAGTGAAATATACGTTTTTATTATTGTTTGAGTTTAATATTGAAAACGAAAAGCAACGTCACTGTCATAATTCGGTGGAAGCATAGTTCTTTATAAATTTAGTTTATTTGTATAATTAGTTTTCGTTAAAGATCAAACAGTCTGATTCACTCGACTAACCAGAGTTTATATCGAGTGATCCTTCGCTCACTTTATTCCAGGTGCATTAGAAAACAGGGTGGTCTCCTGGCGTCCTTCTAAAGTTTCTCAAAATATTGACCTATTCATTCATTATTCATGGAAAGCCCCTACGGCTAGTGTAGCACGATAATAAATCCGTTCGTGGTTGGAACATATTGAAAAAATGGACACATTAACAGACTGGAAGCCTGTAAAATCGAATTCAGCTGCTGTGAAAGTCGCGTTTTCTGTTAGTCCCCTTTGGCTACATACACATCATATCGTAGCACTTACAAGAGAAAATGTGTTTGAGTGTTTTAATGATTATGCTTATCAATATTAATGTGACTTTTTTAGTTTATGATTCAAAAATATAACATTCACATCCTTGCAAACAAAGTGGAATAAACACTTGAGGCATATGATAAGAAATGGATATAAATTGAAATACAGCTTATAAAAACAAACATTTATCGAAATGACTAATAACGTTAGAAGGGAAGGGAATGCAGTTTGGATGTAGTGGCAAATATTACCTTTTACATAAAGAGAGTTTTGTTTGAAAGGAAATT
>JAUMHA010386795.1:0-12075 GCA_032359765.1 Saxidomus gigantea
CCTGTTTCATTATTACAATCATTGACAAACTGCCATCAGAGAGACATATGTTTTTGTGACAAAAGCAACCATCTAGTTTAAAACTTGTTTAGGATTTTTAAAAAAAATCATGCTTTTTCTCTAGTAGAAACAGACATGTGCAGTGTTTTAGATGAACTTAAAATAACTTATTTAAGTGAGACTCTTAGCTGAAACCAAGATAATTGTTAAATTCTGTTTTCTCTCTAGGTTGCATTCATTTGTATATCTAACTGGGCCTTAGATCCTGCCAAAATGAATAGAGGGATTCTTGTACAAAGAGAAGTTCCTGATCTTGAAGAATTGAAGAACAGTGCTAGGTATATGATACAATTATTTCATGTCTCCTGATGCTACTTAAGATTTTTTAATTCCATCACTATTTGTTGATTGTTCCAGGCACATTTAATTTATGTGCGACTTAGCACATTCAGGTACTAATAAAATATTTTTATCGCTGTTCTCTATGCATCTTCAGTTTTAAAATGTACAAGATCCAAGAATTAAACGACTGCCTACATGTACCATTAGCTTATAATCATAGAATTGAATTTATAATATTTCTATGTTGTTAAAAGCGTTTTGTTTCGTTTGAAAAAAAATTAAACTTGCATATGAGTTTACGGTAAAAACCGGGATTTCACCTTTTAACGAATGAAGAAATGAACACGATCGACTAATCCGATTGGTTAACTGGCCAGTATGACGTCACGGCAAAGCCGAAAATTACCTCCAGATGTTGAAGTTATGTGTTCAAAGGCACAATATAAAATAGATTAGACAGTATTACTGCCATTAAATTGAATTTCCTTTTTAGTACATTTTGATTTTTGGTGTTCTTCTGACATTTAGTGTAATGCATGAGTAAGACAAGCATTTCTTAGTTTTGTCTTTCTCTTTCATATCCTATATTCCTGTTGTTTTTAACAAAATGTAAACTGAGTATATAAGGTACATCAACCAATGACGTATTTAATCTTGGCTAAACGTATTTTGAACTGATATATTTCATTACCTGAACAGTGGAATATGTAGCACAGTGGATAAACTAGGAAACTTGATTAATCCATTAATCGAGCCAATGGCCATATCTTACTTAGAATTATTTGAGAAAGCTTCCCATAGTAAAAGAGAGTTCTACGGGCTAAATGATTTCTACAGGTAAAAGATTTCTATGTTTTATGTATAAAGTGTTTAATTTGAGAGAACTTAAGTTTATTCTTGAAAATCAGTACTGATACATGTTTTTAAATATTAAGCAAATATGAAGCAGATTACTGCCAGATAACATACTTTTAAGTTTACTACGTAAGCACATTATTATTAAATCACTAAAATGAGAATATTTAGAGATCAAACAAAATGACGTGGAATAAAAGACTGCATTGCTTATCTTTGTGAACAGCTTGGTGAAGATGGTGTACAGTTTTGTAGAGAAATCGAAGCAGAAGCCTACCTGGCATGAAATCTTACATGCCATAAAAAGAAACTTTGGTGGGCTCGATCAAGTAGATCCAGTGGAAAGTTTTAAGAAGCAATTGGCAACTATAGTTCATTTTGAACGAAATGTAAGATATTCGGATAACTGTGTTAGGAATGTTAAAGTACAAATGTATCTGTTAGAGACTTTGTCAAGCCTTGCAAAGAGTACCTTCTTTATTGCAATGTTCATGATACTTATTACATCAGCACTCTTTTGTTTTAAATTGCTTGAAAATTAAGAACTACACTTATCGTATTTGCCATGAAAACATTTACTAATTGATAGAATTAACCTCTTCATAGTCTTAAACAGAGTTAACATAATGATTTAGTGTCGATATTGGTATTTTATGCCCCCAAAGGTGGGCATATTAAAATTGCACCGCCCGTCCGTCCATCTGTCTGTCTGAGCTTACGTATAGATACTAACGTGGCTAGGAGGACAATAGGTAACTGTCAATTTTATTCATTCAGTCAGTTATGTGGCTACAATTTTCTTTTACGTGACTAAAAGAACAATGGAGAGAACAATAGCATAGCCACATAAGTATCACTTTGTGAGAATGTCCATCGGTCGTTCATCCGTCCGTCCGTTCTTATGTTTTTTGTGTCCGGACTGTAACTATCATACATTTAAGGATTTCAAAATAACTTGGCACAAATATTCATCACAAGACAACGTGTCGCGTGGAAGACCTACGGCTCTACCTCAAATGTCAAGGTCACACTTAGAGTTTAATGGTAATGGAATCATGTACATATGCAAACATTCGTGTCTGGTCTGTAACTTTGTCATGCATCGATGGATTTTTTTATAATTTGGCACAAATGATCAACACATCAATACAACGTGTGGCGTACAACAGCCACGACCTTACCTCAAAGGTCAAGGTCACACTTAAGAGCTTAAAGGTAATCGAATGCTGTATACATGGTAACTCTCGCAAACATGGAAGGTTTTTTAAATGACATGGTACAATTATTGAGCACATGGAGATGACAAGTCCCGCGTCCTTACCTTGAAGGTCAAGGTCACACTTGGAGGTCATTCAGTTGAGAATCCTGTATATATGCATATGTCATGTCCAGATTGTAACTCTGATATACATTGAAATATTTCAAAATGAATCGGAACAAATGTTCAGCACATACAAGCTGTTCACAAAGATAAGCAATGCAGCCTTTTATTCAACGCCATTTTGTTTGATCTCCAAATATTCTCATTTTAGTGATTTAATAATAATGTGCTTATGTGAGACACCTCTTTTTGGGCATTCGTCACTTATGAGAGACAGCTCTTGTTTCTTTAAGAATAGTAGTTGCAAAATCATTGAAAAATATTTATTTATATATTTTTTTGTAATATTTTGTCGTTTTTTTGTATTAAGTCAGATCCATCAGGTAGCTTCAATTAGAACGACAGGCATACATGCCAAAGTTGACTGAATTTGAATTTAAATGTGTAATCATCAGTTTATAAATTAGTCATGTTATACCCATTTCGCAGGTTAGAGTCAATAGTTAATAATTTATGTGCCATACGTTTTTATGAAAACCAAAGAGAAACAGTGTCTTTACAGGAAGCTTTCCTCATTTAGGATTGTGAGATATCATAATTAATAATATGTGTGTTTTAGTTATTTTTGGTAGCACAGATATCT
The DNA here is from genome assembly GCA_032359765.1 of Saxidomus gigantea. NCBI lineage: Eukaryota > Metazoa > Mollusca > Bivalvia > Venerida > Veneridae > Saxidomus > Saxidomus gigantea. Next base: position 3,162 of record JAUMHA010386795.1, read on the forward strand.
TTTGTATTACCAATGCTGTTATTAATGTCATTTCAGCCAAAACCCACTGACCCAGACTGCACACCAACTGGCCTTGTTGAGGCATGCTTGTTTGATACAAATCAAATGTACAGGTGATAACCATTTTTCATAATTGGGAAACGGACAAAATCCCTCCTCCTTATTTTGACATATCTTGAGAAATTATCCCCAAACGTTCAGAATTTTGTCCTACACTCTTCATATTCACGTCAATAACGATATTATGTGCATGATTTCTAGAAGTCTTGCAGATGTTATATTAAAAGATGAAGCATGGCATATTATCAAAGTTCATGTTTCACTGAAACTGCCATAAATGAATATAAATGCAAAGAGTGTAACATTTGTATTGAAAAGGCTCCATGGATCAATACTTCGTAAAACATGTACTACCACCATTTTAGCTCGACTTTTCTGAGACGAAATTTAATTAACTATAGAACTTAGAAACTATGGCCCTTGTTGGACTTTTGGAAAGTTTGGTTAAAGTTTTGCATGCAAGCTACTATCATATACATAGTCTCAAGGAATATCAGACAATCAAATAAGATCACACTTGGCTGAATTTATTTCAAATTATGGACATTGTTGGACTTAAACTTCAGACAGTTCGGTCATATTTTTACATGCTTGTTATGCACATATCTCACTATATCCAGTTATAGGATTTGTTTTTTACTTCAGTTTAATCTTCTGGTGTATCAGAAAGTCAAATTAGATAACTTTAGATTGAATTTATTTCAAACTATGGCCCTTGTAGGAAAATGTGGAATTACAATAGTTTTCATATAGTCATATGTAACCTACTTTAAAACGTTGTTGGACCTACCTATTGTAAATGATGCTTATTTTTTCTAAAATCCAGTGAGAGTCGATACTTGCTACTTTTGACAGAGAGTTATGGAGCACTGACAATCATGCAACAAAAAATCTTGTCAAGTAGCAGTGATTTAAGACCAGTTACCATATTTGGAAGTAGCTTCAGAAGTGACCAGGAATATACACAGGTATACGATTTTACATACAACGAATTTATTGATATGTATACCTAGTCACATTATATCTCTTCAGAACATGATGGGGCTGTTATAGGGTGAATTTACCTGTTTGTTGGCCAGTTCACGTGAATGTGTTTTGTCTGTCTATCATTTCTTTGTCCTGCACGCAAGGAACTGCAGTAAAAACGTGGCTCGCATGATCGCCATAAAAGCTATATATATATATGTGACATTCCTTTTTTATCAAAGATCATGGCCTTGTAGAGTTAGGTAGAAGTAGACTTAGGTGGAAGTCTGACATAATATTGTAGTGACTTTATATCAAATGTTTTTTCCAAATACAATGTAGGGGACCACTGTGTCTTGTTTTAGAACTTGGATATATTTTTATGAATTTGTTGAAGGGCAAGTCAGTCAAATGCCAATTACTCTATGATGATTCAGTTTGCAGCAGTTACTTAAAATTTTAACATGATCCCTTCTATTTGTCAGTTAAACATAGAATGAAATCAATTATTCTAACATTTGTGATAAACAACGTTTTGACAGGCGAGTCACCACAATGTCATAAATGACGTTAACTTATGCCTGATAATGTACCAAGAAATACCGCGTAAATAGTTTGCCCGTTGGAGTTATATCTTTTTGTGTGATATTCATGTATGTTATAATCTAAATGAAGTATGTAAGCATTGTTCATGTTCAGCTGCTTAGTTATAAACCACGCGGCCTTCATGGTTTATCATTGCGCATCAGAACTTGAAATCGCATTTTATTAGACGATAAACACCATTTAAACGGACATTATTTCTTTATTCATCATTTTTCCCTGCTTAAACATGTACATCAGCTGGAAATTGTTTCAGACCCTTCACTCGTTTCCTCTCTCGGGAGGCATATATTTCATCGAATGCTAGATAGTCTATGTCAAATAGTTTATTTGGAATAAACAGGGTAGACATTTTAAAGTTTTAAGTTGTTTGCAGGTTTGTCGTAACATCAACAAGATAAAGGTGTGTATGGAGACTGGAAGGACAGTGGTATTACTGAACATGGAGAACCTGTACGAGAGCCTGCATGATGCTCTCAATCAGTATTACGTGTATTTCGGCGGAGAACGCTACGTCGATCTTGGATTTGGAAAATATACCGTCAAATGTCCTGTACACAAAAAGTTCAGGTAGCATATTTATTAACTTGTTATTGGGTATTATTGTAAAAATGGTGTTACATCTTTTATATAACAGGGAACAGGTTTACAGAAGGGTTAAACGTTGCCGTAAAAGTTTCATTTTAAGCTATCTGGCACAAAGGGCCAGAGTGAGCTATTAGGATCGCTCACCGTCCGGCGTCCGTTCTACTTCGTTCGTTTACATTTTCCTTCAAACAAAATCTTCTATGAAACCACTGTTGATGAAACATGGCAGGAATGGTCTTTGCATGAAGCCCTATCAAAGTTGTTCAAATAATTAAATTGCAGAACTCTAGTTTCCATGGCAACGGAAAGGAAAAACTTATTTTTTTTCTTAAGAGCAGGAAGGCCTAGAGCTTAAATAGTTGGCATGTGACAATGCCTAGTGGACCTCTTCCTAGTTTGTTCAAATTTTGAACCCTGGGTCAAAATTAACTGGACCCGGGGGTTACTCGCTTTTACATAGGCTTATATAGGAAAAAACATAAGAAACTTCATCTCTGAAATGTAGCATTGCCTAGTAGACCTCGACCAAGATTGTTCAAATTTTGAACCCCGGGTAAAAATTGACCCCGCCCGGGGGTAACTTGTTTTTACATAAGCTTCAATAGGAAAAACTTCAAAAAATTCTTCTCTGAAACCACATGGCCTAGAGCTTAGGTATTTACCATGTAGCATTGCCCAGTGTACTTCTACCAAGATTGTTCAAATCATGAACCCCGGGTTTGAATTGAATCCGCCCGGGGGTCACTTGATTTTACATAGGCTTATATAGGAAAACCTTTAAAACTCTTCTGCTGTGAAACCACAAGACCTATAGCTTAGATATTTGGCAAGTAGCATTGCCTAGAAGACCTCAACCAAGATTGTTCAAATCATGACCCCAGGTCAAAATTGGTCCTGCCCGGGGGTCTCTTGATTTAACAAAAGCTTACATAGGGAGAATTTCAAACATGTCTGGTCCAGTACCACTAGGCCCAGGGCTTAGATATTTGTTTATAGAATTATGTAGTGGACCTCTATGAAGATTGTTTAAATCATTACCCTCAGGTCAAAGCTGACCCTTTCTGCTATTGATGACCTTGTATTATAGCCAATTGTAGGCAATCGAGCGATAAAGGGCCATCTTGGCCATCTTGTTTATCTCATAATTTTAGTTTTGTTGTTTTGTATGATGTTTAAAAAGCGTTTTATTTACATTAGGTGTCATTTATATTTTTATAGATTTATACAACTGAAGACATTGACCGTGACTGATGGTTATAAACTTTCTACTGACTTGTTTTTATCCCCCGTCACAGGCGGAAGGATATTGTTTTAGCGTTGTACGTCTGTCCGTCCGTCCGTCCGTCCGTCCGTCCGTCCGTCCGTCCGTCTGGTGCCGTAACTAAGAAACCAATGGATAGAATTTCATGACATGAAAATAAGTATACAATAGTATAATGCCGCAGCGCACACACAACTTTCGTCAATATTGGCTTAGTGTCTCTAGAGTTATTGCCCTTTAATTTTGTCTTCTAGTTTCGGTATGAAAACATTTAAATTATATTTCTCTTCAACCGGCTATCAAAATTTAATTGCAACTGGCTTAAATGATTTATTAAACACTCTTTTTTATATTCACATTCCACATCCTGCCCTTGGACATATTTTAGAAATGAGGCTCTCAGGGGTGTGTAGCACGTTTCTTAAATATTCAATATAGAAACTGAAATATTTTTGTTTTCTGAAATTATTGTCCTCATTTAATTAAACTTACAACAACTGAGTTCTGTATGACTGTTAGATGCAGAAAAAAGAATTACTCCTCTGAGATATGACCCAATAGGTGGTAAAACTTTTGAAATGCTTCTATTTTCTGAAAAGGCTTGTCGGAATTTGATTTTGTTTGGCATAAATAATCAATTTTTTATTCTCTAACAACGGATAAAATAAGAAACTGGATTTTTACAGAAATGAGGCCCTTAAAGGGATGTTGTGCTTTTCTTACATAATTATTCTATATAGAAACTTAAGGATTCTAAGTCTTAAACTAAGTTCCTTGTGACTGTAACTTGAAAAGGAAAGTTTTCTTTTTGGAGATGAGGCCCCAGTGTGGTGATGAAATTAAAAAAAGTTCAGAACAGACTGACCAATACACTTTCCAGCTGTTCTTTTTCCGTAATTTGTTTCATTTGGCTTGGGAAATAAATTCACTGAATGTGTTTGTATAAACTTTGAATTGTTTTGAGCTCATTTATTACTTACTGTACTTATTACAGTTCATTTTTGACACTAAGATGTTCTTAAAATACTTGTGAAACAAATGTTCCGTTCTGTTACACAAATAGTATAGGTATACATACAGATATATGCACTATAAATGTTTTACCACACTTTTATGTTACATTAGACTGATAGTTGTAGCAGAGAAACAGACAGTATACGACAAATTCCCTACGCCTTTGATCAATTGTTTTGAGAAGCATCTCCTTACCATTAACACCATGCTGTCTTTAGAACAGCAAAGAGTTGTGCAAAAAGTGGAGGACTGGGCAAAACAGTTTGTTACACAAAGACATGTCGGTTATATGCATAGGTAAAGGTCTTGCGAAATGATCTCATATAAGAAATCATCAAGTTTTATAAACTTAGAATTTTGTTTGATATACTTTATACATGTATTACGTTTCATGTGACCCACTATATGAACTTGTATACAAATACATAACTCAGAACTACTTTTCAACATTGAATGAACAACATATAATACTGACCTTGCGTTGTATTATTGTACCCTTTTACCATAAGAGAATTAAATCTAAGTATTCTTATTTCTTAAATTGAAACAACACCACCCTTCATATACCAATATTCTTATTCAACATGGGAAGTAATTATAGAAAATTGAGCACGTTTATTATCTCTTAATAAAACTAATTCAAGGGGAAATAAATCACCCACCAAAATCGGAGATGTGTTTATTGGTTTCCACGGGGACACATGTTCTGCCATTGTTCTACATGTGTGGCTCAAATATCAACATATAGAGAATGAGAAGGACAGAGACACACAGGTAAGTGTCATTATTTGAAATTGATTTTTCACTGTCATAAAAAGTGCTTATGTCTTCGCTATGCAATACTTGGTCGTGTTTACCATCTAGAAGCCATATATCTGCAGCAATCCTATATTAAGTGTATTTAGCATGCGTATGATTTATACCTTAAAATATACATATACTTTTCAGCAGTCAAGCATTTGGCTTTTGCTGTTTGTTACCTTCAAATCCATAAACACTACACTAGTCATCTTATTGATTTTTGAGGCTTTAAATAGAGGGAGCTATAAGACAGACATGTTGCTATAGTAACCATGTACTACTGGTATTGATCCTGAGATAATTTGATAAAACATAGCCATTTAGGAGCTAGTCTGGGTTTAGTTCACTTTTGTTCTTTTTGCCCCGCGTGACCCTTTGGGACCAGACACCTTTGACCTCTACTTTTATGTCATGTGTCAGTAGTCAACTTTTGTTCAAACGAACCTACCGAGATCATTTGGCGAAAATGATAAAACTGCAGCCTCAGTTGTCGTTTACCAAAGTATCTAAAGCGAATTTCGATGCATGTATAGCTTTCATTGCTACCAAAAGGAATATCTCACACATACAATCATAATTTCAATAAAACCCTGAAGGTCAAAACATCTTTAAAATTGATTGCAAGGTTTTGCTCATGAGAATAATAGGGCCGTAGTAACCTTTCTTTATATGCATATACAAAACATATAAGTTTATGCATGAAATATTGTTTCTAAACTATAGGTTCTTCAAGAAGCCAAATCTGTGTTGCTATGGTGTGCTACACCCGAATCACTTGTGAGACTTGACAATAGTACACTGTCAAATCATGAAAAGAAGCTGTTGCATAAATGGTGCTTCAAGAATCAAGCGCATGAGAGCCTTGTACAGTATTTGAATGTGAAAATTGTTAAACAGGAATGCAGGCAACTGTTTGCTCAGGTTAGACTATGAACTGCATAAACATACGACAATTTCGATTGTTTAAATTCTTGAGACTGTCAAATACAATCACTGTTCATACATGTAACATATAAGTACCGAAGTTTAAGAACTGTTACGCGTATTTTCCTGGAGATAACACAAAAGCCCCGAAGACGTATATAAAATAAATGACACATTTACGAAAAGAAATATAATAAAAACATCTCTAAAAGATTGAGGATTTTCTAAGGTTTCTGTCTGAAAACCTCATAACAGTGCATGTAATTTGATTTCCTTAATGTATAGATTGTTTTTTATTTTCTTTTTGAAAATGTGTAAACAACTTTATACCTTCGAGGGTTATCGTGTGTGATTGTGCACTGTAGGACAAAAACAAAACAAAAACATTCATGTATATGCTGCCCTGAGTTGGTGAATACATTATGACAGAATACTCTCTAAGTAAATATACAACTGCGTCCGTGGTCGAGTAGTTAGTCAATGATTGAATGTAATGGGTTCGAGTCCCGCAATTGACCATGTCTCTCAATGTGAGACATTTGGAGTTTCTCTCGGAAGGCAAGGTACTGTCCCTCCACGGAACAATAATAATTGTGCTTTTCAAATAATAATTGAAATACAGTTAAAATGGGCATAAGAACAATATTTACATTATTGAAAAGGAATCTCGTAGAAAACTATTGCACATGATCTACAACACTTAGATATTGAAAATCAAAGAAGTGTACAGAATGTGTCAACTTTTGTACACTGTGCATCTGATAAAAACATTGAAATGGGAGATACTTTACAAAGAATGAAACAGGAATAAATCAAGAAAGATGCTTTGAAATTAAACGTTCAGCCCCATTTGTTCAAAACTATCGTTTACTTTAACGACTCATTAGCTTTACAATGATTGAATTATATTTTGTAGGTAATGTTTGTATACTTTTGTGTTGATCAAATCATTTTAAAAGATTTTATAATGAGTTTAGTGCACACAATATTTTAGACATATGTTATTCTTCACATATGTCTACAATTTAACCGATAGAAAATCTTTTACACCGCTTGCTTTAACACAAGTGGTATGCATGAAATTCTTTGATTCCATTGAACGCCAAATGTTTAGTCTTGTATAAGTCTTTAAATCAGTATACATAGATTTATGCACTGTTTCCATAGATAACGACCCATTCCAAACTGATGGCTGGTACTCACAAACGGGAAATCAGTAATGCCACAGGAATACCTTTAGAAAAAATACTTTTTCTTGAAACGTTGTCTTCTTTTGACAAAGAACAACAGTTCAGTAAAAGAATTCAGTAAGTACTGTCTCATAGTATTTCATTTTATTTAGATAGCATTGAAAGACACAATCATGTGTATTCGACCCTAACTTGTGTTTTATGTTTGCTAAGTTTGGCAATATGTAAATTATAAATTGTTAAAATTAAATGTTTCTGTGCAAACGTTTCTCTGCGTTCTGTTGATAGACTCATGCCCCGGAACTAGCTTGTAACAAATAAGTGCTGGGGTAGCACAGGTTTATATGTATTTCTTATAGCAATAATGTTTAATTCAATGTCTTATCATATATGTATTGGAAAAGCTCAGCTACATGATATATTCATATGGCTTAAAAACACACAAGACTTATACTGTATATGACAACACTGAGGTTAAACACGAGGAGCCAGCTATACTTAATAAATTATGTTGTATACATCAAACAAATTCAAAAGCTAAAACTGCATAAACTGTTTAAGTGTTACAGAGACAGACACCCCTATTGCCTCTTAGCCACGAATGTAGGATATTTTAGTCTGTGCTATAGTCAGTAGACTCAAGGATCATACAAAACCAAAGTCTAAGTTACGATCACTCAGAATCGGAAATCGGGAAAGTTATTTAGTAGAGACACTTTGTGTTAATATTGCAGCTGTTTCATTATTTACAATACTGTGAGAGACTGAACTTTAATTTGCCCCAAATCGTTACGATATGTAGCATACTGACGAGGTACAATAATTTAGTGTATACATATATCATTTCCATTTCAAACCAGGCAATACATGCAGAGAACAGATAAAAACCTCAGCTTGATGATCATACAGTGTGACTCGGGAGATATGAATGCTAATTTGATAGCTTGTGCTCGGTACTGTGTCATTGAGGAGTTTGAGAAAATAAAAGATGAGCTAAGAGCACCCGTACACATTGTTTTTATCATTCAACTTCCGAGAGGAGCCTCATTCACTGGATTCCAGGTACTTATTCTACTAAATTCGTGTTTCATTTGTATTTAGAGTTATTCAATCATTTCAATTTGACGATTTTGATTTTATCAAACGTGAACTCCACATGGCGATTATATAATGTTATTATCTCACCTGAGCAAATGTGGGCTACTTTGATCGTCCAGCGTCTGTCTGTTACCTGTATGTATGTATGTATGTATGTATGTATGAACGTACGTACGTATATCAACATTTACATTATGAACACTCTAGAGGCATCATTTTTAGCTCGACTATTCGAAGAATAAGGAGACTATTGCACTCGCCCCGGCGTCGGCGTCGGCGTCTGCGTTGGTTAAAGTTTTTTATGAATTCAAATATCTTGAATACTATCAAAAGTATTGACTTGAAACTCAAACTATATGTTTACCATCAACATCTACACCTGGGGAAACAATCCCCATAACTCTGTTTT
>JAUMHA010386828.1:0-12073 GCA_032359765.1 Saxidomus gigantea
CATGTTTACAGTTGTTATTCGCACATAGCACAGCTAAATTTCTTGCAGTGTTTGAAATGTGGTATACTAACTTAGGCCTAGGCTTAGCCTACAAGTTTTTGGAAAGTTATGTCCAAAGTTTTGTTAAAACGGCAGAAGACGTATGTATTTTGTATCGTATCGTTTTTAATGACTTAATACAATTTAATAATTCATAACAGTCTTTTATTCATACATAAAACAAAGTTTTTACAATAATAATGTTGCCTGCTCTCTATTTGATTACGCAACCACATGGTACAAACTTGAAATATATTCAATACTGACGCTGCCTCAATGCGGCGTCAATAAAACTATATGGAAGCTACATTATCAGTCTCGCCTCAGTATTACACATCTAACATTGGTGGATTACCGTACACCGGATATAGCCCCCCCCTCCCCTCGCCCTATAAGTGAGTAGTAAATAAAACTCGAAGGAGAAATTTCTTTCTACCTCTGATAAGAGTTTGATAATTAATCACAGAGGAGAGGGGCTACATCCGGTCTAAGTTGATCCACGTGTCGTTGTAACGCAAAAAAACTCTGCAAGTTTCCGGTCGTAGAAGATTATTAGATGTATGATTTTAGTTTATAAACACGAAGTGATATTTCTAGCAAGCACTATGTCAAATATTTGTAAAACTTCATACATGTTTAATAATCTTAATCTTTGTAAGAAAATGTAAAAATTGAAAACTTCTCTGAATTTGTAACGATTGTAAATCAATAGTCCGAAAAGGTATGCATACTGCAAATAGGCGGTGTTCCTCCGCTATCCACTCAAGCGTGGTCTCTTTTAAAATATAGTGCCATTTTCCTCCGTGTTTAAAAGCAACCTTCATGGCAGATTGTCTTTTGTTTGATTATCAGTCGTTAAAAGAAGCCAAGGAAGGTGCTTTTAATCCATATTACAGGATTTTATGACTCAAGTGTCAGCTAAAAAGATTTGGGGTATTCTTGCGCGCTTACTCGCAGATATGTAACCTAGTTTGGATAATGTGACAATGACGTCGGGTCGCACCGACTATACCTCGAACGAGGTTGGTGGACCCAATAAGCACAATTACAAACAAAAGTGACAATGACGTGACAGATATATGTGAACACAAAAGTTATCCTAACCGGTGTCAGCCTGGTTAGCTCAATCGGTAAAGCACGAGCCTTGTAATCTCGAGGTAGCGACTAACAGTCTTTCGGATGAAACTTAAACAGAGGTTCCATGTATGGGTGCTATATACCTGGCATGTTAAAGAACAAAGGGTGTCCCTGGAATCGGGACCCTTTCTGTATCTTGCACTATCCTCCGAAATTCTAAATTAATTTACCTTTTCTGGGGGCTTTGGTCATATGGGAAACCGGTAACAACGATAAAACCCTAATATACGATATGATACTATCTTTACCGGACATTATGTTGTTTACAGCACATGTTCCAGTCACGTGACCAGGACTGGTTAACATGCCATATTCCCGCTAATTTTGTTTGTATAAAGATAGATCATCAAAATAGGGATAGTCGTACAAGACGTGAAAGACTGGAAATCATGATAAAAAGTAGCTGATTTAAGCTTTTTTTTATATAAAAAACAGTAGAAACCACATTTATAGGTTTCAAACCAAAATCAGGCTAATAACGAAGAACCGAATGACACTTAATATGCTAAGAATTTAGTAGCGGAAAGAGCAGGTGTAGTCAGTACCAAATTAAAGTATACATCACTAATGAATTTCAAGATTGCAAATGTAAGCAGCTTTATATGATTCCACTAAATAACACATGTCTTTTATCTGTGATTATAGCAAAAGTAAAACTATTTGTAACTGAAATTAACACTAGTTCAAGACATTGAAACTAACTGGTTTGTTGAATTTGTTCACAAAAAAGTCTCTGCCTACCAATGAAATGAGCGAGATTTTCGGCACCGGAACCCTGAAACACGATGTGAAAATAAGAAATAGCTACTGTGTTGAATGAGTGCAAGACTCATTTTAACACGTGTAACGTTAATACATAGGCAAATACCAGGTGTTCACTGGTCACTTTTAACACCCGCAGCGTTATAATACCTTTTTTTACTTTATTTACTTGAAACATATGTTACGGACGCTTAGTGTGACTAAAGCGTCCTCCTAGATGGTGAATATCTTCTGTCAAGCAAGATTCACTCTCGTAATATATCTCTTTTCGGTCAAAAAATAAAACCACGCAACTTCACTTATGAAATTTAATCAGTATTTGAAGTTTCGAAGCGATAGTCTTGAAGTGGACCTATGCATAAAACTTTGCTAAAATGTGCATGAAATGTGCAGAAAACGCTACGGAAAAGGCCGAGCGATGTTCCGATTGGTTGTCAATATTGTACAATGTATATCAGTTGTGGTGTCGTTAGTGCGGACACTTTACATCAAACTAATACTTCAAGTAACATAACAGTGTTTTGTCCGAGTTACTACTCGACAAGTTACACAGATATCATAAACAGGTCATGTTTTAGTATCGCATACCAATTCTGCCTGGTCAGTAAAAGTATGCGTAAAAATATTCACGGGGTTTTAATGTTTGCGATATTCCCTTTGATTGTCTCTCCACAAAAAAATGATTAGCGCAATTTTAAACACGTACTCATACTAACTTTGATTTCAGTGTTTTGATAAATTCAAATGTGCTTCTTTATTAAACAAGAATAAAGAAATAAAAAAATGGACTATTCCGCAAAAAATAAGTTTCGCTAGTTCTTATATGAATACAGTAGTTTGTAGTTTTATAACATAGAAAAATTAATCCTCATAAATTCAACTTTTGAAAACTATGAACTGGAAATTGCTAACGTTTTTGGTGTGTTGTTTTGGATTCTGTAAAGATTTGCGACCGTCAGAAGCGTACATGACAACGTTTCTGACTAGCCATTGGAAAAATCTGACTCTTGACCAAGTAAATAATGAGATATATCCTTGGTGGACGTATTCCTACGCAATTTGGCTAATTCCGGTATTCGTTTTCACGGACTATTTTCGTTACAGATCTTTGCTCATTTTAGACGCTAGTGCTTACATTACGACATGGGTTCTCATTCTGTGGGCCCAAGGACTTCCGGCGATGACGGTTATGCAAGTTTCGTATGGACTCGCTACTGCTGGCGAAATTGGGTATTTCTCGTATCTGTACTCTATGGTTAATAAAGCTCATTTTCAAAAAGTGGCTAGTCTCACCAGATGCTCATCGCTAATAGGTCGCTTCACAGCATATCTCTTAGGCCAGGTTTTAATATCTTATGATGTTTTAGATCTTTTTGAGTTGAACGCGTTTTCGTTTTCAAGTGTGTCTTTAGCATTTGCAATTAGCATATTCCTTCCCAAAGCAAACACTCTTGGCGGTACAGATGATGTTGAATGGGGGATAAATGAAAACAAAATTGATTCTCATTATGACAAATCCACGCAAAGCAATCATATTACACACCACACAACTGTAGAACAAGAAGATTCGCTAGTAAATGATGTTCTAGAATCAGATCTTGTTTTAAATTCGGTTAGTACTGCAGTACAAGTACATGAAACTAATAACGAGACTACCGTAACAAAACATTTCTCCGGGTCGGATAAGGAAGCAACAAAAACAAAACACGATATTAGTAAAGAAGAAGATCTACATGAAAACTACGGAATTTTTGTACGGGGTTTTAAGTTTCGTGTAAAGGTATTGTTAAATTTCTTGAAATCTGTGAAAGATCAGGTAAAACACACGTACTCAACGAGGACTGTTATAGTTTGGTCACTATGGTGGATCACAGCCTCCTGTGGAAATCTACAGATCGGAAGTTATATTCAAAACCTGTGGGAAGTTATTGCACCACATAAGGAAGGTACTGCAATTTATAACGGGGCAGTGGAGGCTGGCGGTACTCTCGCAGGTTTGAATCATTACACATTTTATTGAATTAAAAATTTCAACTTATGGAACATACGTAATAGAAATAATACTTCCTTTAAAACCGCCGCGATACTTGCACTTTACTATTTTGGAAAAAGTTCACTGCTTTCTATTGTAAGTGATACCACACCAGTTTATAACGTGAGCATTAAAATTAAACATTAAATTCAGTGAGATAATACCGATTTATTAGGATAAAATCTACAGCCTTCTGTGAATTGTACTGAATCAAATTGCACTTTCAGGATCATTATGTGTTGTACTGGTTGGGTTTCTACCTATCAGATGGTCACGGACTGGTAGAAGTGAGGCATTGATGGCAAGTGTTTGCGGAATAAAGGCGATCATTTTGGTCGTCATGGCAACGACAACAGAGATATGGGTTGCTTATATTCTGTATGACGTATTTCGCGTTTTATACCAAGTGACCATCACTATAGAAACGTAAGATAAACATCGAATTATTTTATAAAAATATGTTTCAAGCAATCGGTTGAACATACAATAATCATCTCTGAAACAGCCTACCGCTTAAAGCAACTGGTTGCTTAATTGAGGTGACCACTAACACTCAAGTTCAACTATAAGCTGTAAAGATCTTGAGTTTCGAAGCAGTCCTAGATCCGTCCAGTTCAGTGCGTCGAAACAGTTTTCAATTGATATTGCTAGGAAATACATATACAATTACACCTTTATTACTCAACCGACGTCCTTGAGCAGTCAGTTGTCATGTATCATATCTGACTTTTTTCTTGATCAAATACACCTATTTTAAGCAGCAACGCACTAGTACTTAAAATAGCAACCTTTAATATAACTCGGCAGCAGAGGTAGTGTGTGGCTGATTGCTTAGGCCGGTGGGATTCTAAGTTTAGTTTTGAGCGAACGTTCTACAGCAAACATTTTCGAGAGAGAAATGATTCGTCCAATTTTAGCGGGTTACAAATAATGTATCAAAGGTGTTTGTTCAATTTAACCAAACGTATACATTATGATTCCGAATGTATCTTATATGAAAGCATTTGTCTTTGTATGATATCGAAATACAATAGATGGAATCGTTATGTCTTGACATGAAACCAACCGGATATATTATTATTCCAAGTTTGCCTTATATGGAACCCCTTTGTCTTTATATGATATCGAAATTCAAGTTATGGAACCATTATGTCTTTTTATAAATGTCCATATAAGACAGTCATGGCTTCCCATAGTATTAATTAATCTCCAAACTTCCACTGTATTTTTTTTTAAATTCGCAACATTCTCCTTTCGCAGTAGAATAGCGAAAGTAAAAAATACAGTTATATATGTCGCTTTTTGTGTAAAATATTTGCTCTGCCGATTATTTCACAAGACCCTCAATTTATCAATTGAATTGGACTTATTACTTTCAGGGCAGAGATAGCAAGGGCTCTGACAAGTTCAAATTATGCATTCGTTTTCGGATGCAACATGTTTCTAGCGCTGGTGATTGAGTCCATATTCACTGCAGTGGTGGTGGACCAGTCCGGACTAGGGGTCGATGTGCGGACTCAGGTGGGTCGCATTTTAAATTGATTGAAAAATAACAGTAGTTTGATAATAATCTATTATAAGAATAAATCAGGGAAAGTGTAAGTTTATTTGAAAGACAGACCGCATTATGTAATACCATGTATATGTACTTCAAGTTTATAACATGCTTATGACGTCAACTTTTGATCTAACTGCTCATTACTTTAGTGATTGTATACTTCACCTTCTGTCGCTTAACTGTCAATTATCTCAACACTAGATTGTAAAAAGTTAACTTTTTCCGTTCAGCAGCTTTATAGATATATTTTTGGACCCAAAACACAGAAGGTAAAAAATATGAACATTACCAATGTTATTTCAATGGCCTATAACTTTTAATCCTGGTTCACTAAACTGCTAAAGTCCACCAATTTTTAGCATTTGTTAAGATTATTTAGCTTTTTTCATCTAAATACAAGTATAATTAAATTTTGTATAATTAACTGAAGAGCAAAGAACAGCCCGTAAAATCAATACACACTTTTAGAAAAGTGATGAAGTTACAACATACCGGTACTAAAATTTAGATTTACTTTGACTTTGATATGAAATGTTTTCTTACGTGTCATCTAACCTTCAACAAGTATTGTTGACATTGGCTTTGGTGTGAGATGTTAACCTCAAAACAAACTTGTTGACTTTGACCAAGAAGTGTTTTCTTAACCATAAGCCAGAAGTGTTGACTTTGGCCTAAGTGTGACGTGTTAACCTTAAAACTGAATTGTTGACTTTGACCAAGAAGTGTTATCTTAACCTTCAACCAGTCTTGTTGACTTTGGCTTTAGTGTGATATGTTAACCATGAACCAAAATTGTTGACTTTGACCAAGAAGTGTTATCTTAACCTTCAACCAGTTTTGTTGACGTTGGCTCAGGTGTGATATGTTAACAATAAACCAAAATTGTTGACTTTGATCAAGAAGTGTTATCTTAACCTCTTTCAACCAGTATTGTTGACTTTGGCTTAAGTGTGATATGTTAACTATGAACCGAAATTGTTGACTTTGGCCAAGAAGTGTTATCTAAACCTTCACCCAGTATTGTTGACTTTGGCAATGGAGTGTCCGCTAAACATTGAAGCAGAATTGTTGACCTTAGCTTTGGACTGTCCTCTTTACTGTGAACCAGTATTATTGAAATTGGCTTTTAACTATCCTCTTAACCTTGAACCAGTATTGTTGACTTTGGCTTTGGACTATCCTCTTTACCTTGAACCAGTATTGTTGACTTTGGCTTTGGACTGTCCTCTTAACATTGTAGCAGTATTGTTTACTTTGACTTTGGACTGTCTTCTTAACCTTGACCCAGTATTTTTGTGCCGCCCTTTCGGAGAAAAGGGTATTCATAGTGATCGCTTTGTCCGTCCGTCAGTTCGTCACATAAACTTAACGTTGGCTATAACTTTACTTATTTTTCTTTAGATTTCTTCATCAAACTTTGTATTTGTATTGCTTATAATAAAAGGGTCATGATGCTGCCAAATTTTAAGGTCAATGTCATATCAATAGAGTTATGCCCCTTTTTGTACTTAGATTTTGTCATGAAAACTTAACGTTGGCTATAACTTTGTTATTTGTAAAGATTTCTTTATCAAACTTTCAAATTGCATTGCTTATGATAAAAGGGTCATGATACCGCCAACGTTTGTAGGTTAAGGTGATATTTGACGGAGTTATGCCCCTTAATAATTTGACAATTGCTTTCCCATTTCTTAAGATTTCTTCATCAAACCTTCAAATTGCATTGCTTGTGACAAAAGGGTCGTGATTGTTTTAGGTCAAATTCATACTTGAAAGAGTTATGCCCCTTTTTGTTCTGACAAAGCGTTAGAGGGAGACACAAGTGTTCTACTGAACACCCATCTAGGTGAATTTAGCTTTTGACTATCCTCTTAACCCTGAACCAGTATTGTTGACTTTGGCTTTGGATTGGCTTCTAAAAATTGAACCAGTAATGTTGACTTTGGCTTTAGAGTGTCCTCTAAATATTGAACCAGTACTGTTGACTTTGGCTTTAGACTGTCCTCTTAACATTGTACCAACATTGTTGACTTTGGCTTTAAAGTGTCCTTTTAACCTTGAATCAGTAATGTTGACTTTGGCTTTGAAATGTCATATAAAAATTGAACAAGTAGTGATGATTTTGGCTTTGGATTGTTATCTTTAGAACCATGAACCAATATTGTTTACTTTGACTTTGAGGTGTCATTTTAACATTGAACCAGTATTGTTGACTTTTGCGTTGGACTTTTATCTTAAGAACATTGAACCAGTCTTGTTGAGTTTTGCTTTGTAGTGTCATCTTAACCTTGAACCAGTATTGTTGACTTTGGCTTTGAACTGTTATCTATAGAACCATGAACCAATATTGTGACTTTGGACTTCTATCTTAAGAACCATGAACCAATTTTGTTGACTTTGGCGTTGGACTTATATCTTTAGAACCTTGATCCAGTCTTATTGAGTTTGCTTTGGAGTGTCATCTTAACCTTGAACCAGTATTGTTGACTTTGGCTTTGAACTGTTACATGTATTTTTAGAACCATGAACCAATATTGTGACTTTGGACTTCTATCTTTAGAACGATGAACCAATTTTGTTGACTTTGGCGTTGGACTTTTATCTTTAGAACCTTGAACCAGTCTTGTTGACTTTTGCTTTGGAGTGTCATCTTAACCTTGAGCAAACTTTGTTGAATTTGACTTTGGACCGTTATCTTAAGAACCTTAAACCAGTTTTTTACCAACGTGAAAAAAATGAAAACTTGCAATCTAAACCTATTACAAAAAGTAAGAATGTTACAGTGATACATTAGTTGACTACACAGCACTGTCAAACTTTCATATTTTATGCAAGCAGACACCAGCTACATAGCTTCTGCATGCATTACAAAGTGTTTGTAGTTTTACGAAAGAGATATGTAAAACAGCAACATCTGTTTATAGATTACATATACTTTTCTAAATTTACATTTCAGTTTCTAGCTTATGGCGGCTATTCTGCAGCACTTTCCGGTATTTTCTTCATCGTTACACTGACAACAATTTGTTGCAAAAATAGACCTGCTCCAAATCAAGAGGTGATTGAGATTGAAATATGGTCAACAGACTTATAAATGTGAATATACGCGACTCAAATTACGTATCATTCGTTAAAATGATACAAAGACTGCCGTCGTTCTACCTCGTTTTAAGAACCGAGGCTCCGCATCAGCCAAAGGAATCGTCAGGAGAATAGGAAATCGAATTTTGCGCGTGGCAATTGTTTTACATATTGCATTGCTAGGTGATGGCACAGGTTTGAAAACCATGTCATTTGTACAATTGTCATTATTTTCAAAGTATTCAATTTATCAGTACATGTCTTTTTATGTTTCCGAGCAAGGGGTATGTTAATAAATAAATCAAACATACATGCTACTTCGAATTAAATTTAGTAAATGGATTGTTGACAAACGATAATTAACATATGTCATTTACATTTAATTCCATGATATTATGATTGACAGCAGAGATATCGTGGTGATATTTACTACCTGTTTGGAGTTCTAACCACGCAGTTTGGAACTCGCCCCATGTAACTCCGTTACGGTTACCATATTTGTGGCCCTATTTTGTCTTGACAGTCATCAGTACCGATGTTTAACGGGTCGTACCGATTATAGCCTCTTTAGAGGATGGTGGACCTAATAAGCACGATTACAAAAAACAAACAAACCGATGTTTAATTTTTGTTAAGAAATTTAAAAGACCTTTCCAAAAAATGCAAGGTTTACACTTCTACAATGTCTTAACATAAACATTCGCCTCAGGATCGGAGGGTTCCAGGTTCAATCTTCACCAGTGTGGTTGTGCGTAGTGTCACAAGGCAAAACTGGAGATTCTCGAAAGCGATTAATGTAAGTTGTGAGAACTTGTTTCGCAATCGAGAGGAAATAAATTAGTATAAATTAAACATAATTCGAAAAAGCTGGAAGACTTGAAAATTTAGTCCTCAGGTACCTATTAAGCTATTGTTTTTCCAGAGTGCGTTTACAACCGTAGTTTAAACAGGTGAAATAAAACTCAGCAGATCTCAGCAGATCAGTGCTGTAAGAAGTGTATGAAGATAGACAAAAAACGGTGGATTGTTTAGGTACGTTACTGAGATATTTGAAGTTACACAAAAAAGCATACTGTTTTTGTCCATAGCGTCAAAAAAGCCCTGCACTCAGCGTTACAAACGAATCCGTCTGCGTCGGCATCCGCAGATGAGATAAAACCGGAAGTTTCGGACCGATACCGTATCGGGTCGTACCGCTTTAAGCATCGAACGAGGATGGTGGACACAAAAAGCACATATACATACAAACAAACCGATACCGTAGTCTCTAAACTTACAAGGAATTCGACTTAAAAACGTTAAGTGCATATAATTAAAAAACACGTATCAAACTTTGATATAAGCAGGGTGTTTGACTTAACGAAGTATGAGATAGCGAGAGTTCACTATGTTATACTGTCATACTTACGAAGAAAGACCACTGTTAACTGTTAAGGTTGGTCTTACGATTACAGTCCATATCTCGGAACAATATTCCCTGCTCATGCTTGGGAATCTTCTGTTTCGCACTTCTAAAATCAAACGCTTTAAAGACTGTCTATGTATCATTTTCTTCCCTGCCAAAAACATAGAATAGAAGAACTACAGACTGCATTGAGAACACATTTAATTTACAAGTTTATCTATTTATTCTCGATTGCGAAACAAGTTCTTACAACTTAGGTTAAGTATCACTCCATAATGGAATCAACCTCGAAGAGAGGGAGGCAAAACGGAAAGACTGACGAGAATCAGCTGATCTATAGTGTTTGAAAAATTACGAGCCTTTGTCACAATCGGAACTTCAGCCTTTTCCGTAAACTTCCTTACGGAAAAAGCCGAGCGATGGTCTGATTGCTAACAGTCACATAATAGTTTCACTGTACAAGGGAACACTGTGAACTTGACTTTGGCAATACTGACCTTAAAACGATGCATCTGCATGCAAAAGCTGCCAAAATATTGACGGACTTACAAGAAGACGGACATGTCAAAAACAAGGTGTTTTCTAAACAGGAGGAAGATATGTAATACATAAATGCAGCTGCTGAAACTAGAGTGGTCCTTGGGAAAATGTATTCGCTTTTTCTTTGTTATGTATTATTCATTTAGGACGAAAATGGATCCGGCTTAGGAAATGTAGATCTAGCCGAAACATATTGGAGCCAATAGCAACTGTAAAATTATCGTATTGTTATGCATATACATGTACCATAAAGAAATATAAAATACAATACCCAAAGGCAGTTGCTACGAGGCAAGTGGACAGAAAATATAACCAAGCTGTCTGAAAATAAAAAAAAACACGAAGACGTTATTTTACTAGACATAAATGGAAAACACGTTTTATTTTCAAGAGAGCAAGTAGCAGAAAGGAAGGTATGAACATGGCTTTGTTACAAGACAGTAACTAAATCTTATAGAAATATGTAATTACAATATATACCTGCTAAACGCTAGCCTACCTTTGGCCATTGCTTTCAAGACGGTCAAATATTTGCCTATTGTTTTGAATATGGATCAAGCTTTGGCCATTGCGACCAGTCTGGACCAACCTTAAGACGCTGTGACCAGCATAGTCGAGTCGTCGATATTTGGCCACCGCAAGCAATATGGCCCAAGCGTTGGTCATTGCGAAGGGTATGGACCAACATTTAGTCATTGCGACTAGAATGGGCAACATTTATAGCCATTGCGACCAGTACGGACAAAACATTTAACCTTTTTGGCTAGAAAAAAATGTTCATTACTGCTGAGCCTTGCAGATAATTTCAATTTGATTAAAAAAACAATCTTCCTACTGGAAGTGACAACTTTTTTTACTAGATCTATCCTTTATTTTTCCTATGTTCATTATCTCAAATAAAAGAAACATCCGATACCAAGTATACATTTTTCCAATAAGGCATTCATTGTGTTTAAGCATATAACTTTACCAAAATGCAGTATGGTCATTTCGGAGGAATAACATAATTTTTCGAAGTGCAAGAGATAAAACAAAACAAGTAACTTACCATGTTTACACTATTATTCCCCTACTATTGTTTCTTGTACACACATGATAGAACTGCTATTTGCTACAGTTGATATACTTGCATTATACAATATACGCCAAGGCAGGATAATGCATTTTCAATTAAATGGTGCAGGCAATTTATTTACCTGGAGATGAGACTTGTTATTCTAATTTAGTTCATATTGACATATCCATGATCGATCCTGCAGAGAGATTCCGCCTGGAAATAACTCGATTCAAATATATAACCTTTCAATTTGCTTTTAGACAAGCTGTTGCGTGCTTTATAACTGGAGCTTTTTTGTCAAACATTATTTGTTCATTAACCAGGTTTTCCGAAGGAAAAATCCTGGTTATTAGATTGGGGCGGCGGGCGGGCGTAAACAATTTCGTCTGTGCGCAACTCCTCCTACATTTCTCAACGGATTTCAACCAAACTTTCACAGAAGTATTGTCATGAAGTGCCCTG
>JAUMHA010386850.1:0-12073 GCA_032359765.1 Saxidomus gigantea
GGCATCTGTTCTGTATAGAACTATTTTCCTACGCGGTTTTTATCGTCATACCGGTGTGACATGAGAAATGTAAGACCACATTGAAAAATAGCTCTTATTGTACCAAGAAATATGTCTTACCGGTGGAAATGACCTGTATTGGTACCGCAAACATTCATAACTACTATTTTAAAATTGATGTACATGTTAGAAATATACAGCAGTATTTTTTTCAATGATATTGCGAAAGTAATAAAAGCTTCCTGGCAACTCTCTTTCGTGAAAAAGCGACTTGAATACAAAGGAAATGAATATTTCACCATTGTTTTAGAGTGAATAGAACATGATTATATCGTTATCCTATCAGTATATTTAATGTACACTATCAGCAAATTCGAAAGATCCTTGAACTTTAACAGTTTCCTGTGAAAACATCAAATTTGTCACTTAAACATAAAATGTAAAGGTAATGGCTAGAATCAACAACACAAATACAAATCTAATTGGGCATGGGAGAGTATGTTAAAACTGTTGGTGTGTTTGGTTTGACGGCTCAGCTACAAATGTACATCATATGTTTATATTGCATTTTTAAAGCGTTTGTACCCTTAATAATTCGGTATGGTATAATTTTGAAAATAAAGATACAATTTACAGGAATTCATACTGGAACCTTTTAATTTGATGATTCCTTCTACAACTTATTTATTTCCAACCTTGTTTTTCCTTCTAGAGAAGTACAATGTAACGTTCAGCTTTCAATTATTTTCGAACTGATTTTTAAAAAAAAAACATTACAGACAGATATAATTTATTTTGTTAAATGGCACTCATTTGAGAAGTTGTTATAAAACTGAAACGCAAATTATACTGGAACCTTTCTATTTGAGTATGCGTTATAAAATGTATTTATTTCAGACAGTTAAAAGAACCCTGTTTCTCCTTCAGTTACTACAAATTGATGTTAGCAAAACCACTATAGACAGATATTATTTATTATCCTAAATGACACCGAATTAAGAAGTTGTTACCAAACGTTGCTTTTGATAATAGATATTAAATCAAAATTAAACTGTCTGGTCTATGGTAGTTAACAGACGTCCATTACAAGCTAGAATATTTATCAGATAATTTTCATAATAGTAAACTCGATCACTTCCAAGAAATGATATGGGCGTCCCTAGTGACACCAAATTAAGAAGTTGTTATGAAACGTTTCTTTTGATAATAAATATTAAATCCATATTAAACTGTCTGGTCTTAAGTAGTTAACAGACGTCCATTACAAGCTAGAATATTTATCAGATAATTTTCATAATAGTAAACTTGATCACTTCCAAGAAATGATATGGATGGCCCCGAATACTGCACATAAAATTGAGTTGAAGGCCAGACATATTGACGTAATAAATATTTAGTATAGTCATTACAACTTTAGGTAGGAATATAATAAATTTGTATCTCTCGTATAAGCAAATGTATTGTCATGGGGTCTTATTTTGGAAATAAAAATCAGCTTTCATAAATTGTAAATTGATTACTTTTCAAATAGTGAATATATGCGAAATGAATTTTTCGCGAGATATTTAGATTAGCGTAGTGGGAAAAATGCGAAACTTGCGAAAATTCAATAATCGCAAATATTACCGAATTAACATATTTATTACACTGTGATTCGTTTTCGTAAATATTAGTTAAAACACCAATGCCCAAGTAGAAGAAGTCTATTGCTATCATTAGACAAGACACTGATAAATCCGTAGTTGTTCCCATCTTGAGTGAGTCTCAAGAGCGATTAATCTATCATGTACAAAGATTTTTATCGCCATTGAGAGCAAATAAATTAGACAAAATAAAACAGAAAACGTATTTTGTTTTGTTTACGCATCTTGTGACATTTATAATCATAGTAAAGTGTGTTTGCCTCCCTTTTTCATTATAGTAATTCAAATAGAAATGGAAGATTGAATAAACATATTAACCAAGTATGAATTCATAAGGTGTGATAAGATAACGCCATAAAACTCGCATCGACAATGATAAGTGTCGTAAATGGAGATGTCTGAATAAAGCCAAGCAATCATAATATAACGTTTGTTTGTTAATTCATTTATTTATTCATTTTATTGATTTATTGATTTATAAATCATGATTTATATATTTATTTTATTTGTTTATTTTATCTAATATTTATTGATTTATCTTAATATTGTTTTTATTTATTTATATCAAGAACCTATACATAGTTTAAAATGATAAACTTCTTCGAAGCAATCATATCCTCTCATTGATCATTTTGGCTCGCTTTTCTATAAGTACTGTAAGCCTATTTAATTCCTTTAAATATGGAGTATTTTAAGATATTTTATGGATAAAAATAAATGTAACATAATATCTAGTGATTCTCATGAAACAAACATTTACATTTTAATAACCTCAAGTTAATTTTTAATACGATATTATCTTTGCCCTTGGCAAAAATGTATTTAATTATTTGCCGAAGACAAAATAATTACTGTGACAGACACTATCTGGGCGGAAAGTCACTTGATCCCTCTTAAAAACGCTTTATGGCATACGCGAAGTTGTTTCGTGAAAAAAACAACTTAAAATAAAAAAAATGAATATCAAAAGTGAGTGAAAAGAAATTAAAGAAAAGGGAAACAATTTTATCAAATACTTTTAATAATTTAACAGATAATTTCACAATGCATATGTACAAGATTGCATTTGTAATATTTGTTTTGCTTTGTTTAAAAGACAGAGTGGGGTGTGAACCGCATTTTTCTAGATTTCACTGTGAGGAACATGATACGCTTGTAACTCCTTGTTGAAAAGCTTCAGTCCAAACAAGAAGAAACACAGAACCGAACACAAGATACACTGAATGACATTAAGAACGTAGAAAATAAACTTTAACGAATTCCCGGTGTTTAAAGAACAAACTGGACTGAACTTAAAGGAGCAGACTGGCAATGTCAACAGTTTTAAAGGTAGGTAAATATCTTATACCATTTACAGTAATTTGATATGTATTCCTTTTCATTTATTGCACTAAACTGTCCATAGCTAAACAGTTGACTCTGAATTTCATGGGAAAACTGATTTGCGAGATTTTGTTCTATTTTAATGAAAGCATTGACAAAAAGAATATTTAAGAACCGCTGAAATTGATGTCAACATATTAAACAGTAATACGTACATTTAACTATGTTACATGTTTGCAGCTTGAACATAACAGCAAGTTTTTAATAGTGTAGCTGTTAAAAATGTAAAGGACGATAGATAAAGTATTGAACTTATATAAATATATGACTGTGTGTCTTTAAAGTTAAATTAGTATACATAGTAAGAAAGTATTTATTATTTGTAGATTCCCTTTCTATTCCAGCTGTGGTACTTCAAGCACGGCACCCGTCAACATTAAATCCAGGCGATGGTGCAAGATAGTTTTTACGAACACAATGCAAATCTCACTCATGGGACGATACCACGGGTGTATTTAAAGCTCCATTTGCAGAAACGTATCTATTCAACGTTCAGCAGCTATATTTAGCAGTGGGTACAAAGTATGCTCACTATGCAATCATATCCGAAACTTCTTTATGACGCTGAACAGTATGTTACATGTATGCAGCTTGAACATAACAGCAAGTTTTTAATAGTGTAGCTGTTAAAAATGTAAAGGACGATAGATAAAGTATTGAACTTATATAAATATATGACTGTGTGTCTTTAAAGTTAAATTAGTATACATAGTAAGAAAGTATTTATTATTTGTAGATTCCCTTTCTATTCCAGCTGTGGTACTTCAAGCACGGCACCCGTCAACATTAAATCCAGGCGATGGTGCAAAATAGTTTTTACGAACACAATGCAAATCTCACTCATGGGACGATACCACGGGGGTATTTAAAGCTCCATTTGCAGAAACGTATCTATTCAACGTTCAGCTATATTTAGCAGTGGGTACAAAGTATGCTCACTATGGAATCATGGCCGAAACTTCTTTATGACGCTGAACAGAGATTTTGCAATAGCGCCACTGCCATCGTAGTTATACAAGAAGACGATGATGTGCACATTAAAGTCATACCGACGAGCGGCAGTGCTCTGCGAGAAGATGGTGTGGAATGGAACACGTTTACTGGTGTTATGTTAAGGAAAATGACACATCAATACAATTAGATACTAACGTTTTGTGTTAAAATGATAGTTGTCTTATTTAGGTTTGAGAATAGTAACCATGTGTTGATGTACATGTATATGCTTCATGACTATTGTAATTAAACTGTAAACATATATCAATATATTTTTTTTCACGCTAGAACACGCATATCTTAATGCCGTAAAGAGTTAATCAAAGTCATTTTATTTGGTTACCTATAAAGCATTATAGCTTTTAACATTCTGTAGATGTTAGAATATAGTAACTGTTTTCATTTCTTATACCTATTAGTAAACACAGTTTGCTAGTTTGTAGAGACATAACTTGAAGTTGAAACGTGTGTAGAGAATTCCCATACATTCTTTGTTGAAAGTTTTTTTTATCAAACCTTTGATGTACAAACTTATATTTGACAATGGTAAATAAAACATGCATTAAAGTGCAACTATCAGAAGCCTATCGCTTGACTAAAGTACAATTCCGTTGGATGACATTTACTTTCTAAAAAGCTAACATTACTTTTATAAACAAGTCCTGTCTTTAACGTTGATTCATGAAATAACAAGAACTTCGTCGGCGCAAATTTTAGTATATGAAAGCGATTATTAGCTAGATTTTTATAATCAAAATTAATTTTATTCAGTCGGAAGGCGCCAAGTGTCACAAGGTGAGGAAAAACAGGACCTTGACCGGGATTCGATTCCATGTAACCTTCCATGCAAAGGTGTGCGAATGCTCTCCCGATTGAGCTAACCGACCACTTATCAAATCTGTCTCCAACAGATATTAAATATCTATCGCGACATTTTTATCTGGAAAACAAACTTAATTCGTGTTTTTCTTATAAATATGCTTCTCAAATTATTGACAGTAATTCACTGGCTGAGAAAGTATAAATACCCTACACTTACAATTAACAATTATTTGGAGGTAACAACATATTATGTTGATAGTCATGAATTGTATATGTACTTGAATTATTAACCCATTCAAGAAAACTGAAAACACAATACTTTTTAATTGTCTATTATCATTCTCAGTATACAGGTACGTGAATAAGTGAAGAAATTTGAAATTATCGTATTACAAATCCAGTAAAATGACCCAAAAATGACCAAAAAACAAATACTACCGACCGAAAACAGCTTGTTTTTCTACTGATAAAAAACGCAAATTTTTATTGACTATTTAAAAATTCCTTCATTTTATTTAAACTTACATTATAAATTATACATTATGTTTTTAAACAAAAGTTGTTTTCGGTCTGAATAAATTGTTTTCCGGTCCTTTTTCGGTCCTATTTCAGTCTTATTCGGTCTTTTGCGGTTGTTTTCGGTAGTTCTATGCACCCTGTATTAGATCTTTTTTGGTTGTTTCGGTAATTTTATGCACCCTATGTTATCCGATCAGAAGGTGCCTTACAGATTAAACTTCACATTTCAATTAATGTTATTTATTCTACTCGTCATTTTAATGGTGGTTGAAAGGTTACGAACGTCCGGGTAAAAGCGAGCTTAATACGACACCGCCGAAAAATGGATATACTATACCTCTGTAAAACTATTAGAGCGTTAACTAAACAGTTGAAATTACCTTTAAAGAAACGTTTTAGAATACCACTTAATTGTTTATTACAGTGTTTGAATATTACGTATACTTAAGTGTTTGTTACAGTAATTTGTTGTTTGTATTCTTATAGATATGACTTAACAGTTATTGTAAAGTTTTTTTCTCAATTATCCTGTTAACAAATGCAATGAAGATTGAGGACCGCAAATATGACAGTTCTATCATCCACGGTCATTCTCACCGAATGCTATGTCATAATCAGCTGACTGAATTACAGTTTTTTACGACCTATTAGCTTCTGAAAACTCCATCATTATCAGTGACCGAATTCACATATTATTTGGAAAGCTTCTTCCATTGTTTGTGAATTATAGCTACAGTAGATCTCCATTTGCCGCACATCTGTTTTTGCAGACACACATTGTCTAAATATAGATGTCAATTTAATTGAATTTAAGAAACATTATTGTCGAAAACTTTGTTCCCGTCGGAGTAACAAAATATGTAATGGCGTCATAGAATTTAATTTCTACAGAAAGCGTACATATGTCACACAAACCTTTGAGATTTTAACTTCTATTTCGTTAAATAACAAGTCAATGCGTTGAGCTGAAGAATAACGAAAATGCATTTGAACAAAAATAAACATGTTAATGCGTGTCCAATGAAAGAGTCAGTATCGGTTGGAACGTACGAAAATGCAATTATTCGTTTATATAAAATGTCACAAATTTAGTACAAATCTTTTGCTTTAATGAAAAGCTTTGTTTGTATAATGTAGCGTTATTTCGTTTTGATATCATTTATATTTAACAAATATCATTATTTGTACTGTCGTTTTTCCGTATGATATTATCTTAAAGCTGCTCACTCTCAGTTGCCGTTGAAAGAAATAATTTTTTCAAAAATGACATACTGATACATAAATTTAAATCTAAATTGCTAAATAGAATCAGCAATAAAAGTTAAAATAGGTAAGAATTGGCAAACAGCGATTAAAAATACTGGTTTTATGGCACCGCTACACTTTATATTGGAATTTTCCGCGTTTGCAACATATGTGACAGGAATTTATACTGGGACCTGTTTATATGGCTATCTGTTCTAAAGTAGGTCATTTTTATACAGTTTAAAGAACTTTGTTTTTCAACCAAAATCTGAGAGCGAGCAGCTTTAAATAAATTTAACGTCTCTGTGTCAATGCACAAACAATTAAGATACATGTACCTTATCAGTAAAGCATTAATCATAATTCTATACAAAATGTTGACCTTTATTTTCTTTGAAAAAATGTCCGTACAACAATTGGTTATTTTAAGCTTAAAATGATAGTGTATACTATGTTAGAGATTGGTATTATCTGTGACCTAAGGCGGTTTGACACGAACGACACGACAGACGGCAGGATAGGTTTTAAATACTATTCCCATTTGCTAACATTGTTTAGTTTACAAAGAACATGTTATTACATGAAATATATATTAAAATTTTGGTTTTATTTAGAGGCAATGCCTACAAGACATATACTGTTCAGGGCAGTGTAAAATTTGAAATTAAATATATGTTATTCGTTTTACTATTTTCCATCCGTAATTAGATTTAATGTTTTCATGTATTCCAAATGTAGCTGATCAATGTAAACAGTTCAGGAAGATTAACAGATCTCGAATCCACAGCAACTGGCCTATTACTTCAGATACAAAAGCAGTATGATTGCTTCAGCAATTGATTTTAAAACAATAACAGCCGTATTGCAACGTTAGCACAGGCTGTTTTTATGCCATTTCTCATATAATGTTGTCTTCTACTGGTGATATCAATCTGTACGAATACTCTCCATACCCCTTCCGCATCTGGACCAGGTTCATTCATTTTGTCATTATTTGTTGTTGCTTTTTGTTGTGGCTTATTTGCTTTAATCACGTTAACTGGTTAGGAAGAGACAGGAAACTTACGATTTCAATAATTTCAAAAGCCTTAAATTTAAAGACTGTTTTATTGTAAGAGCAATCTTGTTTCAAAGTAAGTTGTTGTTTGTTTTTTTTTGGGGGGGGGGGTCACTGTGACCTTGACCTTTGACCCACTGATCCAAAAACAATAGGAACCACCTCAGTGACACTAATCATTCTATATAGTTTGAATACTGTGTGTTAAACAGATCTCCGGATATTGAGCTTTTCAAAGTTTGGGTCACTTTGACTTTGACCTTTGACCAACTAACCTACAAATCGATAAGGATATGAAAGCCTGCTTTTCAACATTAAATTATTTTAAATAATTTATCCCATGCAATAAATTGACGCATAAAATAAAAAAATGAAATTGGAACCTAGTGGTAACTGTCACTTACACGGAATACATTGCGGATATGACCCTACGGGACATCGTAATTTTGTATTTTTTGACTCTGGAAGCCTAATTTGTGTGCAGTCACAACCAAACCGTGATGGAATATGTACGATCATAGAAATTATACTATGTCTGGCAATAGATCAAATCAGTTACAAAAATGGGCAACACAACAGGAAAACCTGACATTTTTATGTTTGCACATTTTTCTTGAAGCCGTATTTTGTGTGAAGTCAGAATCAAACCTTTATGGAATGCTCCATATCGAGGTTGTTTCTTGAAATTGCCATAAATTGAACCATGCTGCAGGAAACCCTGCTTTATTTTCCGTTTTAGCTCCTCTAAGTACGGTAACCCTAAAGTGACACGAGATACATTCGTTTTCATCAGGTATTTTTTTTGTAAAAACAATATAACCTTTCGAGACTCGTAAAAGCTACTCCCGATCAAACAATGTTTCATTTAATTTCTAATATTTAACAATGAGTAAACGCCCGACGTTTGTAAACGAGTAGTTTGTTTGCCCGCACATTTCTTCAGTTATCTTAATCATACTTAGGTATGACGTATATAACCGCATGGACGGTTCTAGTGTTAACAGTACATTGTAATATTAAAATCAACTCGTGTGATTACCCGACGGTCACATTAGACCTTGAATTGTTATGGTTTCGCCTCAATTCCCGAGTAAATATTATAACACATTATCTTCCTTCATTTTATTAAGGATTTTCAATGTTTAAAGATTGAGTCAATCCATGAATCAATGAATAAATCAATGGTGTTTTATTGGGCATCGACTTCCAAAGGCATATAGAGCGCATTTAAAACTTTGAATGAAAATGTTATATCCATGAACATCGATACTTGTATTGGGCTTTACCATGTCTTGTGGGACCACAACTCACCAAGGCCATTTAATGTATACTCACAGGGCGTCACCCCAACGGTTGCAATGCTGGCAGCTAGGCACTTATCCACAACCACATTCAATTTGGTCTTTTAATGTTAACTTCCTCATAGAGTTTAATGTTATCAAACATACACTCTATAGCTTTCAATTTTATATAGGAAAGTTATATTATTCTAAGGTGAACGATATATGTTCATCCAACTTGTTTTGTTTACAATAAGTTTATACAACGCTTCAAACTGCTTTCTGGTCGGGTGTACGTAAAACTTAAAATTGTTTAAACAATGTAATAAAAATAAACTTCAAGTTATCTTTATAGCAGATAGAAATGAACATATCGAGGGTTGATCTTGAAACTATTGTATCTGACATTTTGACCAAAAATGCTGTTATGTCTTTTTTGTAACCGTCCTACCCATGCCCACAATGTGACAAAATATCAGAAATTAGTTTCAATGTTTTCACTGTAGACTAACAAAACGTGTGAAAGATTTTGTCTGCATTATCATATTTTGTTCATTGCGAAACTATTGCATCTGACAAAAAGTGCAGATACAATAGTTTTACAGTAAAATCTTTTATCGTTCTGTAAAATATGAAGTGTATTGAATCTGATTTTCTTTTCATAAAATTGCTTAGACTTACTTTACATTACTAGAAAAGATTTCAAACACTGACTGCCTTATCAGAATTGCAGAAAAATATTGCTAAAATATTATTTACCATGGAGATACAATGGTTTCACATTAAACTTGACATTATGTTCTCTTAAAGTAAAATCTATTACGATTTACATTCAAAGGCTGGAGGTTTTAGAAATGTTTGCTATATACATTAATAAAAGTCATATTAACTAAAAACCTGGCAGGATCAAGAAAAAACAACTTAATTTTAATTCAAAAGAATAAAAGATTTGGCGGAAAAGTGAATGCAAATTATTTACTTTCGTTATTATGTTTATATAATGATGTACTGCCTTTTGTATAAAGAAAGAAGCCATATTTGAGTTAAAGTATCATGAAGTCACAAACTTACAATAAAGATATCAGGTAGAAACCAAGGTTGATAAATAAAAATTTGTAAATTAAGTGTTATTATAATTTAAACAAAAAAATCATTATTTTTAAGGAGAGTAACTTAATAATAAACAAGGTAAGTGTTGTTAGGTATCATATGGCATGGGCAAAAGCTCTGGCGAACTAGATGTATTATCAGACTTTGCCATGGTACAAGTTGAACTTTAAACCCATGTTGGTCAAGAAAATAGGACATAACTTATTTTATACACCTTACACAGAAAAAATGAATGAATATTGCAGCAGTTTATAGTAGAGTAATAAATATCAAGAATCCATGTCCTGAAGTGAATACAAATTACTTAAAACATGATTTTACTATAACATGCAGATACGACCAATACCAAAATGTATAAAATACAACAAAATATAGAAATAACATGATGATGACTTATTAATTCCTATTTATATTGTTTATTTATTACAATTTCGCCTTTCTGTAGAAAAAAGGCAAAATATATTGCAGATACAATAGTTTCATACTTATTATAAAGGCTGGTCTTTCTAGTGTTTTCAGCGTGAAACCATTGTTTCTGACACTTTCTATCATTTTTTGAGAAATAGTGAACTTAATTATAAATTTTGTCAAAAGGGTCATGATTGTAAAAATACTTTATGATATAGTAGTGAGTTTTACATCACAAAACACATACACCTTAAAATAAATCAGGTTTTTTTATTCTTCCTGAAAACTTTTACAAATAATGCAGATACAATAGTTTCACGATTAACCCTCGATATGTAACATTATCTATTTGAATACTTCAGAATTACATAACATTCAACAAATATAAAACCGAGGGACAATGGACGATTGGTACTTTTAGTTTTTCGTATGAATCACTGTGTCATGTTATTCTCTAAATTATTCTGGTCATATTGAAGAAAAGTGAAATGATACATTTTGTGCATTTGCTGTTAAGTCTAAAAAACTAATTACGTAAAGACAAAAACCTAATTGGAGCCGCCTTGGTGCAGTGTTAGTTTGTTTGCCTCCGGATCAGAGGCTTCCGGATTTGATCCCCACCAGTGCCAGGTAGTGGTAGTGTCCTTAGGCAAGACAGATAATTCCAGATTGCCTCATTCTCTTCGAGGTTGATTCAATCTGAAGTGCGTCTCGAGAGTGATCAATTAACGCTGAAAGAAATTGTTTCGCAACCGAGAGTAAATAAATCAGTATAAATTTAAAAACAAATATGTTATACATTTGTATGTGCATCTTATCACATTTATAATGATAGCAAATGGGTGTGTTGTCCCGTATGTTCATTATAGTAATTAAGATATAATCAGCAGATTGAATTAACATATTAACAAATAATGAAGTCATTAGGTGTTATAAGATAATGCAATAAAACTCTTACCGACAATAAAGTCTATCGTAAATGAAATATAGCCAAGCATACTATTATTGTGTTTATTTGTTTATGTCAAAGACATATACATGCACATCGTTTATATACATACTGAGTAAATGAAATATAGCCAAGCATACTATAATAATATTATTCTGTGTATTTGTTTATTTCAAAGATATATACATCGTTTATAAACATACTGACTCTCTTTGGGGAAGAATATGATCAGGATGTTTTATTTCACTTGTGTGAAAAAATATTTTGGCTCAACACTATCTCTTCGACAACTAAATACATGTACTAGCAATATTACAGTGTGCATTGCAGTCCCATTGCGATGAAAGTATAACAAGAACACCTCATTATAGATAGCAATAGTATGCTCCCGTTGAACATTGTTTACAGCATGCTTATTCATTTCATTTAAAATTCGTTATTTGAAATAGTTAGTTGATACAAATCAATGTGCACTTATGCTCTAGTGATTCACAAAAACAACAATTACTTTTTATTAGCCTCAAACTAAGGAGGAATACGACATTATTGTAATGACTGTATGGCTATCTGAAATACACTGTCCGAAAGTTGTCACTTATTTGATTTCAGCTTACCTTGATTTTTAGCGTAAATAAGTCATTCCTTTGTTTAATTCCATTTGTAA
>JAUMHA010386861.1:0-12072 GCA_032359765.1 Saxidomus gigantea
AACGTTTGATATGTGGGACAATCTATAACATTAATATACATGATGTAAAAGATATAGCAATTTATATCGCGGCCCTTCACAAGTTAAGCGGTCATCTTGCAGATATGTGAACAGCTAGTCATGGAGATAAGATATCCATATTTTGAATAATGGCCGAACTTTTTTTAAGCAATTAATCATAAAAGCTGGTACAAGAAATCTAAAACACTTTCTTTAGTTTCCAGTTCTGAACATTGAATATAATATGGTAAATTGTATAAGTATAAGTAGCTTACATCATGCAGACTATGCAAACATATTTTTGTATCAAACAGAGGAATGAATAAACATGTCTTGCAAGTTAGTTACTTAAGCATACCAGCCATTCCCTGAACCTTTATCCTAGCACGTTCTTTATTTTCAAAGCCTACACAAATGTCCATAATTATGTCACCATTAACAGTTTCTTTCACCCGCAGATTGGGATCTTTCAGATGGATCATCTTTTAATGGCAGCAAAGAAACTCAACTTTGGTGTTATTTTAAGTGATAGATCTGAGTGCAAAAATATATTCAAATTCAAGTATCATGGCAACTTTCAATTTGCTTGGAAAGAATTATGAAATTACTAATTGCATTATGGTAGAACTGTTTTTACCATCTATTTTCTCTTCTACTTGTGTCGTTTACGAAACTGTATTGTCAGAAAGCGCTTTTTATTCTTTGAAACATTATAAAACAAACATTTATCTATGTTTATAGCATATCCCTTTGGATAAAAAAGCAATGTTCAATTCAATTCAAATTAATTCAGGCATAAGATCATAATTACACATAAATTTTTTTACAAATAGTATATATAGACGATTTATGCTACAAATTTGGAAAAAAAGAACAAATACGATACAATTACTGTCGTAAAAATGTGCGCTATATCTCGTGATGTTAAGAGTCCACGTTTATAAAATGTACAGGATAGGTGGAATATTTACTTACAAATAAAATGACGTAATATTGTTGGGGTTTTTGTTCTTTTTTTGTAATTGAAGCATTGCAAATTTGAAGTCAAGTAACTAACTACCAGCCTAAGGATTGTCCCGCCTGCTCATTTTGAAGCTTATAACGTCTAACGTAACATTGAATACATCAATAAATAAAAACAAAGATAAACTTTAAGGGCAAGAACAACATAGCTGGTAAACGTTCCTATCATGCAGGTACATTTTTTACAACCGTAGATGCAGCATTTCTCTGGCTTTCATTAAAAAGTTTTAAACAGTTACATAGGAATAGATGAAGAATTATTTCAAAGAACAGAGGTTTATACGCAAACGTGTGATATGAAAATGTTATACTAAGTATTCAGTTACTGATGATCAAAACATAAAACGAAAGTTACATCTGACTTTGGTAACTGATCAATACGAACACTAAGTGTAACAACGTGAAACCGCAACGCAAAGAACACAAAATGCAATGTTATTGTCCATGTCACCAAGATATGACGGTATGTTGCCATAATACTGATGTGTTTATTTTATCCATTGTATATTATTAGTTTGCAGTTCCGTGATTAATTGTAAGTAATGCAGTTCGTTATTTGCATTTATTACGGCAAGTGCCATGATTCAATTTTGAGCCAGACAAATAATTTTGCAGGTGCAGAATTTGTCCCGTAATTATAAAACGTTTTCATGTTCGACTACGTTTGGTGCTCAAACTTTGAATCAAAATAATAGTAAACATTTAACAAATTCTTCATAAGATATGTCTGACGTTCTTTCTAAAAGACATTTAAACCGAAATTCAAAATTTGGTTCCTTTTGTTTTACATGTAAAAAAACATTTCTTGCTTAAAGAGTCGAGAAAGATAGGGCACACGGGGTGCATTTTTACAAGCTAAAAAAATGCAAGCCATTATACTTTGTATCAGTATTCGTCAGAATTAACATGCCTTATACATGTCCGTCCCTAATGATTTTGACAACTTCACGATTCCAAGCATCATTACTTCAAAACACTTTCACAGCACAAGTTTGGTTTCGAAAGGAAACTTTCTTAAGTTTATTCTATTACTCTTTTTTTCAGCGAGCAATCGCATGAACAATAAATTTATATAAATTTACTTTTAAGTAATGGTTATCTGGTTATAATAAAAGTAATGACAAGATGTGCACTAGAGATGTATCTCTTTCTAAATTTAATGTCAGAAAATTCCCTGTTCATGTTTGTTGTGACATGGGGATCAATACTGAGATTAAAATGTTCGTATAAAGAGGGTATTAACGTTTTAAGATGTTAAAAATTGTTAAAAAATATTTCATTCGTAATATCGACATTTTCTCTCATTTTACGATATTTTAAAGTTGCTATAACGAACTTTTTCTCAATAAAGCCTGTATTTATTAGATTGTCAGATCCCGCTATAACAAGATAAGAAAGTCGTTATCATATTTTTTACTGGCAATGTCAACATAGATTTTTCTCGTTATAACAAAACCTTTTCAATTATATTCTAAATCACATTTTGTCTCGTTTTAAGATTTATAAGTTGTTGTTAATACAACGAAATACGCCAGTTGTTATGAAGCTTTTGTTATCTCTCTCTCTGATTAAAAAGATATATTCTTATTATTGCGGCCCGCTATATTTAATACGGGATGCTTAAAAGGTGCATAGAGACTTAAGCACTAGATCGAAAATATGCGTCTCTCTTCATTGAAAATTGAGGTAATACTGTAGACACAGTTTATTTTTCTTGAGTTCGTGATTTAGATATGTCTCTCATCATTGAAAAAATGAAGTACTTCTGAGATGAATATTGTAGACAGTCTAATTTCCTTACAGAGTTGTCGTTAGTTATTGTTTGTGTTCTAAAAACAGAACAAAATATTACATATATTGGCTAAATCGTACGGATAAAAAAGTTACTCGTACCCTTTGTAGTCAACTCGTACCTTCTATTTCAAAACTTCAGTTTTAACCAGGAAAAAAGGGTCTGATATGTAATTAAACGTGGGAACATATGGAATATATCACGATATTGTTGAAATCGTGGTTATATTATAACATTTATATATTGACCCAGTTGAAATTAATTTTTTGTTGTTGTAGATTTATTTGCATGTCTAGAGGGGTGTTTATACACTACTTTTCGCTTAAAGTAAGTGTTTCCTTCATGTGAGCACACTGGTGCAGGTGTTCTTTTCTCAACTTGAATTCCTTTAAAAATATTTTCTTGCACGTCCTTTATGTTCAAAGCCTATAAATGTGTTAATATATTTTATTCCGTATGGTACTAAACCAGTTTACTTTCACCCGCAAATAAAGTCTTTCAAATAGATGGAACTTTGCACGAGAAATTCAATATAGAGGTATTTATATCTAGTTATAGAGAGAAACTACTGATAAGACACCCTCATTACATGGGGGTCTACAGGTTTGAATCTCGTCATTTCACTAGCATATTTACGAATACATTTGTCCTGCTCTTATTCTACATGTAGATTTATTTGTTTCAAAATCTAGCGAGCTATCGTTTGTTCTTAAAAGACTTGAACGTTTAATCTTCAAGGCCGGAAGTAGACTATCATTCAAACATCTAATTGGTATTTACTTTATACGTAAACTTGAAGTAGCGATACATCATCTGTTTTGTAGACATGTTGATTAGATACACTGGAACGTTTAGTCACTACGTAGAAGCATTTTAAATATTGGAAGTATTTTCGAGTTTCAATTATATTTAAAGTAATAAAACTATATAAAACCAATCTCTCACACCAAACACGAAGAATACTAGGAAATAAGATGTGGAAAACAAAAGAAAGACAGCGAATATCTCATGTGTATCTGGAATACCATTTGCATTCAGGAAGTATATATAAACGTACAGAGCACTCACCTATTCTCGTATTTCCTAATCCACTGGCCTTAAATTTGTGATAGCAAATAATGCAGTATGGTATGGTTGTGTCATATCTCCACTATATTAAGTCATATCAACCACTTTGTACTCCGTTTAAAACAGTTATCTCTCATTACTGTAGTTAGTGTTGACAGGCGTACGTTGCCCGAAGCAATGCGATCTCATGTTTGGCGAGAATGACGCGCATTATAAACTATACTGATAAACAATAAAAAGTGTGTGTATTGCAGACCTGAAAACGATTTTTGTTACATTCAATCACATTAAAGCGGAATTATGCGCATTTTTTTCCAGTAAACATCCAGCTAAAATAGGTGTTTGGTAGAGGAAATAATAGCTTCTAACCAAATACACCAAACTCTTCCTGCTACCAGTACGAAATAATAACTTTCCGAATATTGATATTATTTTACCTATTTTGACTTGGGCAGTCTTTTTAAAATAAAACTGCATGCAGGAGTTGCTTCCTTTCCACTGCCGAAATCTCTACCAACAACAACACAAGGGAGATCACTGCGAAGAAAGGAACTATTATTTTCATTCGTCCGATTTTTATTTTTTTTATTTTCTAAAGCACCAACTTCAAATACTAATGCGGCATTAGCATTAATTTAACACATCTAAATGGACGACAACCGAAAATTGCTTTTATAAAACTGCAGTAAGATGCGCTTAATGTCACTTTAAGATCTTAAAAACAATCATAAAAGACGTGCAAATCGCAGAACTAATGTAGGATATTTTTAAGAGTAGTTTTCATCAATTTCCTTAAATTCAACAGTGTTTAATCGATGGTACCGGATAAAGGGTTAGTTCTTAAAGTTTTTCGACGGATAATGAAAGAACCTCTTGTTTTTTAAAATGCTCGGTTTAAAGCACCGTTTAAGGTCTTATTCGAACTACTGTTAGTTATGTATAAAAGAACCGGCAATCATTGAATCATTACCAATAGACCACAGAAGCAGTAGAAGTGAAAATGCTTTCGTATACCTACGGCTAGATGATAGTATATTTTCATTATTTAAGAAGAATACTTTCTGGCCCATATCTACTGACAGGGCTTGATCATCTACATTTTTGGCACCAAAGGGAGTTAATTGAGTAAGAAATAGTAAATGTAAGGACTGAATGCCAGTCTAACCTACGCCCGAATAGATTGAGTCCATCAATGAAAACTCAGTAATGTACCAGATAGTGGTAAGGGACTGGGATGTTCACTTTTAGTTCAGCGAAGTATGCGCATGCATTATAGTTTTCATTGAATAGAAATACAAGTTTTATGCTTCATGACATGACATGACATGATATTTTTATGAAGTTATGTGAGTGGACGTCGATTTTAGTCATAAATTTGTCGCTGGAGTAATGATCTTGAGTTTCCGCAGTCAATGGAAATGAATGTAACAAACTGATAACTTATAGGTTCTTCAAGACCACATCTACCACCGAATTAAATTGTAAAATGACCCTGCTGTATTTACAGAGGTCCCCATTGGCAAATATTAAATGTGGTGTTGCCCCAATAAGATTAAAAACAGGACGATTTGGGAAACTTGCCTATAAATGACAGAAAATGTCCGTTCTGTTGTAATGTAGTAGAAACGGAAATGCATGTCTTGCTAGACTGTCCAGTGTAAACATGTTTAAGACATTTTCTTTTAGAGAAAGCCAACTCTCTATGTGATTTTCATATGATAAGGCCACACAGGCATGATAAGGATTAAGCAAACACCTGTTTTAAAGGATTGGAATAATAAGTTGTATAGTAAAACGTGTAGTCCATTTTTAGTTGTTTAACTCAAACTTTAGTCTTTTAAGGCCTGTAATACACTTTTGCTACCAAACTTTAGATGATCTGATCATGTACTGATCTTAATCTCACTTTTATTTCTTATTTACTGTGCATTAATTAGTCCGTATATATATGTATAATTTCATATGTTATCCCTTTTTCTCTTATAATAGTTATTGGAATCCAGATTCTGAAAGGTACGTTACTTTTTACCTGTATACAAATACAAATACCAACATTAGCAAGGTAAAAGTTAATTCTTAGTAATAAAGTTTTTATCGGTATGTTGAATTGTTTTAATGTAACAATGATCAGAACAAACACATGAAATATGATACTTTCTTTTTGAGGTAGTGTGCAAAATGTTTACTGTGATAAAAATCGGGGCTTCACTATGAGATGATAAGTTGAATATTTTTATATTCATTGTGGATTGGATTTTTAGTTGATAATATATGACTTATAATTAGTCTCTTATAATTCTATTTCAGTATGGCCATTTACTATTATATATTTATTTGTGCATGTGCTTGATTATTGTATGTAAAAACATGTAACTGGGTGAGACTGGAATAAACAAATAAACCACGCCGCTTTTTCAACAGATTGAAAATTCCAAGTCTTGATTTCTAAAAGCATTGGATTTCTTGTAAAGGTTTCAGTCCGTGCGTTTAAGAATGATAAATTGTTTCGTTGTATAATGAAAATTAAAGACGCTATGTGTCTTTCACTTACTTGACAGGAGATTTCACATACTTTTATTTATGTGCTATGAAATTTAATTGCTGAAAAACTACCTTCGTTTGTTGACCGTCAAAATTAAAATAAACATATCTTGTCGACTGTTAAAATCTAAATTTAAACCTTATCTTTGTCAGACTAGCAGGTTCGTGTTTAACCTATAATTTCATCCGTCATGTGCTCATAAACTCTGAATAATTTCCTGTTTCTCGTACAGCTGATTTGTATATATTACAGCATCTTAAAAAGTCTCTCGTATTTGTTACATGTAATTAAAGTATCTTTTAAGTTTTCTGATATGCACCTGAATTTAATTCAAATACTACATGGGAACAGTAAATCCCAATTTATGTCAAAAATAGCTTTGCTTGATTTTGTTAACATTAATTTGACGTTCATTGTTTAGTCCAAGTGCTGAACCCACCTGTCAAAACCTGGAATCGCTTCAGTCTAATAAACAGTAGTGCAAATTCTAGCATAGGATATCGAGGATTGAAGAATTCTCACTGGTAGCTCAAGGAAATTTACGATGATCTCCAGAACCACTATTTAAGAGGCATGATAATGCTTTAACCTTTATCTACCTGCTCCTTTTCCCCCCTTCTTTTTTGTTGTTGTTTTGGAAAGTTTGACAAGCCTACTAGCTGTTATTGTATCATCTGCGTAAAATTTAGAATTTTTTTTCGAAATTTAATATTATGCATTAAGTCGTATCTAGGCACTCAGAGAAGAAAAAAATCTGATCCATTACCCCCATCCCCTGCACACCTCACTCCACACCAAAAAAGAAACCCCAAAAAAACACCAACACAAAACTGTAATATGAAAATAAAATATGAAAATTTATAGCACTAAACATAAGACTTAATTTCTATACTGATGGAACTAGGGATCAGAGATGTTTGAAATTCATGGAGTTGTAATCAAAATTAATCATCAGTTTCTCCGAGGTTCACGTTTTTACTTATGTCAAATTTTCAATATAGCCTTTGTTTTTCGTGTTGGTGTGTGTTTTTATTTTTTTTATTTGATTTCAATTGAAACTATATTGAAAGTGAAATGATCTGCAGCAAGTTGTTCATAAGACTGTGTGTACTGAATTCTTAGCATTCACAGAAGTAACACCAACATTTAATAAGAACTTTAAAACTATATTGGGAATTGGGTAGAAAGTCTTCCTGTCTGCAGAAGAATATTTATAAGCCCCACTAGTATATTCGTCATTCTTTTTGATGTATGTACATTGATTTGCAAAGCGTGTGTCTTCTCCGGGGATTTCATAGAAATAAAGATGTTTTATGGCATGCATAAAATGCTTTGCAAAAGTTTGTTCCAAGTTTATATTCCCGCAATGTTTTACCTAGTTAATGGTAAACATCAGTCTGGTTAAAATACAAAAATATAGTATAATCATACCTAAAGATGGAGTGTTACGCCTATCTGATACATGTATTAAAATATAAATAAAATATTCCATCTAACCGTCCAATCGACTGATTTTTGAGGTGATAAAACCTAGTTGGATTTCTAAAATGGATTTATCAATTGTTCAGAAGGAATGCTCACTGAAACTTAATTGACTGAACAGCGAACAGTGCAGATCATGACTGCTGCAAGGATATCGAGGACGATCATGATATGACCAAGTCGTAAATACAGAAACATAATTATAAATATTAAAGTGACATCTTAGTGCACTTAGTGTATTTTTGGTGACAGTTTTATAAAAGCAGTTTTCGGTTGCTGTGCATTTAAATGTGTTAAATTAGTGATAATGCCGCATTAGTATTTGAAGTTGGTGCTTAAGAAATAAAACAATCGGACGAAAAAAATGATAGTTCCTTTCTTCGCAGTGATCTCCCTTGTGTTGTCGTTATTGTTCGTAGAGATTTCGGCAGTGGAAAGGAAGCAACTCTTGCCCCAGTCAAAATAGGAAAAGTAATGTTTGGAAAGTTATAATTTCGTACTGGTAGCTGGAAGAATTTGGTGTAATGGGTTAAAAGCTATTATTTCCTCTACTCTTTTTTTATACACACCTATTTCAGCTGGATTTTTACTTGAAAAAAAATGCGCATTTTTCCACTTTAAGGAATAAATGATGAGCAGTAATTGAACATATTTAACAAAACATCGAGAAGCAAGTCATATTTTGGGAAGTATACTTAAAATATAAAAAACAATACACTGAATAATGATAAACAGATAGAATGCAGGTCTGCTTAATGTTTGGCATAGCCGATAACGTTGCACAAACTGTAAGTGTTCACTGATAACGCAACCAAAACGCTGCTATTTCACAGATCATGTTTACAATGTGGCTACTCACTATGCATTTTATCGCTAATCGCTCCAATATGGACCTTTCTAATTCAATTTCGGTCTAGGTTGTATATTAAGGCGTTGAAATATGCTAGGCTATCTGGCTTTTTGTGCAAATATTCTGTACATGTACCTATTTGATAACCAAATTGTGATTTTATTAAATTAAGAAAGAATTTGTTTCGAATCATCTTATTATAATTTGCTGGAACAAAGTTGGTAATTTGTCCAAATAAAAAGCAGATAAGATATGGTTGTCCGGTGCATAAACATTAGACCTGCATGTAAATCAAATATCAACCAGTTTCACACAAATATCGCTCCAGAGTTTTAAAATGCTAAAAATAAAATTATATAATGACTGTGCTATTATGTTACTACATGGGAAAATATATGATTCCTGTAAATGTCAACAATTACCCGGCACTGACTCACATTGTTCGTTTCTTTATTATACTATACCTACTCTAGATTGCTATTTTACTTTCATAACTGAATTCAATATAGGATGTTTTTATGTTTTATGATAGTGTAATATTTATTTCATTCGTATTATTTTATGAATAAGTTCATAGTTTTATACTATGATTGTAAACCTCAATATTTCACTGTACTGAAATGAGTGAATAAGAAACTCTATCTTTTTCTTTTACTTAAGGTACTTTTACCGTGTTTCTTCTGTGTCTTGTTTATGCAAAAGAAGGTCAGTATCTGTGAAAAAGCTCCTTTATTTTACAGACATACTTTAAAACCTCTAAAACAACGACTAAATCAATTATATTTGTCGTCTGCGTTGGTTAAATTTAGAGTTAGGTCATAAAATTATCAATTTTTAAACGGTGCAGCTTATCAAAATAATGGTTCCCGTTCGAAAATAATCCCCAACTCTTACTCATTTAAATGTAACATGTGCAAGATAACCTAGTGTTCTACTTTTTTATATCAGTATGCTGCTAGCAAAATGTATGTTATATAGGCCTTAAATAAGAACTAACATATAC
Source organism: Saxidomus gigantea (assembly GCA_032359765.1). Classification (NCBI taxonomy): domain Eukaryota; kingdom Metazoa; phylum Mollusca; class Bivalvia; order Venerida; family Veneridae; genus Saxidomus; species Saxidomus gigantea. Next base: position 9,761 of record JAUMHA010386861.1, read on the forward strand.
TCTGTATGTTTTAAATGTTTTACCCCCAACAGGATGGGATCTTCTCATTAAATATACACGAATTACATTGTTAATTAAATCTTGTAAACTTCTTTATGTCTGTCTATTACTTGTTGGGGTTTGTCTCTGTTTTGATATCAAGGGATACAAAAACAACACATAATTCAATTGAAGTGAAATATGTCATTTTCATAAATGACCAGTTAATTGAAAAAGAAATGTATATTATTATCAACATAATATGCAAACATCACATATATATTATGAATAGAATTATACATTTTTCGGTAGCTACATTTGTACAAGTATTATGCAGAAACAAGAACTATCGTGAAAAAGATGGTCAGAGCGATTTTGAGTATATGAAAATGATTGGTGGCAAAATTAAATAAATCGAAAGAGTGAATTGAGCAGAAGAGTCATGATAAAAATCTGTCGAATTACTGTATATCTTGCAAACGTATTAATGCATTGTATAGTCATGGTTGTTTAGTTTAGTTTATACTGATTTATTTTAGCTCAATTGAGAAGAAAGCTTGTAGCTTATCGAGTCACTCTCGAGTCCGCTTCCTGGAAAAACCAGTACTGGTGTCATATTAGGAGGTACGGTCGTCACTGAACCCGCAACCTCCGGGATGAGCGGCTGACACCTTAACCTCTACACCACCGCTCCCCTGCATGGTTGTGATAATTATGAGAAAATATTTCAAAAACGAGAAGTTCATAATTTGCAGGTAGTTAATATTTGTATATCACTCACCAGAGAGACGCCAATGCAATATCCTAGCCAATCTGAATTACTTGCACATGCTAGAGTAACATTAAACAGTCTAAAACGGTTATATTAGCATAAATGATTTCACGGCGTAGAAGCCGTTATACGATCGGACAGATCCGATGCTGGGGAACTTTAAAACGTTAACATGATGATTATATTTGAAATTTACTGAGTTTTCATTAAGCAAAATGCATATATAGTTGCAGGAACAAAACATATTTTTGAAATAATATACACTTTTCCCAAACTAAAGTCGTCTTATTACAGAATACAGTTAAACGCCGCTGCTGCGAGGACAGTCTGGTAGTTGCTATAAATTTGACTTTTAACATAATTGTGACTCTTTCTAATTAGTAAATTACGTGTTAGTACAAACTTCGTAACTGAGAGGTTAAGTTATATATATATAGAGAGAGAGATAATTCAAAAGGAAGCATTTTAGTGGTTTTAATTTTTCAAATATCTATTAATATTGTCTAGTCTATACTCATCAAGACTAATTGAAACTGTGGCAAAAAAACTGCAAAGCTCGGCCTCAAAGAAATATCTACAACGCTTTTTAACATAACCTTTTAGCCACGATGATTTTTTGTCAAATTTAAATTTGTTTTCTTCTCGTGCAAACTTTCTTATGATCCGTTACATGGGTTGTGTCTGTTGTCTTCTATATAAATTACAGAAATTGCTCAGTTGCATATTAATTATAGCGCAAGTGCAGATAAGGTATTGCATTCTATACAGAATGAGCTATTATATCTAAACAATAACTGAACGAATCGTATGAGATTGTGATAAACTATTAATAACCCTAGCTATATTGTGCAGTCTTGTATAGAACTGACAAGTAAGCCGTCATTATAATCACCAGTAAGTTGTATTAGACTGATCCAGCACAAAAGAATTCACCTGAATGTCAAATACAGTCGAGTTTGCCTCTCATCATACCGGACATTCTCATGGATCGTTATTCTCAAGGGCCGTTACCTAGTTCCGTGTTCAATGTCTTCATCGGTTGTGCTGATAGAAAAGGAAGTTAAGACAGAGGTGAACATTGGCCCCTATATATGAATACCATATGTAACTGTGGTTTCTTTATACTTCTAAAATATGTCACGATTTCGAATAACTTAAAAGATTCACAAATGGAGCATTGGAGTATGATTAATGCGATGTAATAAGAATCGATAGTCACTATAGAACTTATTCTGCGCATCAAGTTATAATTATGATAAATTGCTGTTGCAACAGCTTCAGGATCGCACAATAATTGTTCTTGATTCGTGGTGAACAAGAGACACCATGCAAATATTCGCTTAGGGACATATCCTTTAACTGATATCAAACTAAATAACTTCCAGAACATAAATAATATAATCTTTGGAAGTATGAAAAGTTTCGGCTATGCATTCCCAGTCATTAGCGATAAAATCAGAGGTTTAAAAAATACTGCAGTACCGTTAACCATTCAATAATCTATGTAGAGTTGTTGTTGTACAATTAATGGGTGGATGCGATATATTACAGAAAGCCTCTA
>JAUMHA010386884.1:0-12070 GCA_032359765.1 Saxidomus gigantea
GAAGATCCAATGAAAAAGGCAACCTCTACTGCATACACAATGATTTTCTATTATTTGACCGTGTGACATAGTTTTTGACTCATTACGATTCAATGAAAAATGCAACCTCTATTGCAAGCACAAGGTTTTTCTATGATATGACCCCATGACCTAGTTTTTGACCCCAGATAACCCTTATTCGAACTCGATCTAGATTTATCAAGGCTGTCATTCTGACCAATTTTTATGAAGATCCGATGAAAAATACAAAATGTACTGCATACATAATGATTTTCTGTAATTTGACCGGGTGACCTAGTTTTTGACCACAGATAACCAATATGCAACTCAATCTAGAATTCATCAAGATATTCATTCTGACCACGTTCCATGAAAATGAAAAATGCAATCTCTATTGCATACACAAGGTTTTTCTATGATTTGACACCGTGACGTAGTGTTTGACCCCACATGACCCATATTCATACTTGACATAGATTTCAGTAAGGCAACCAAAATCCGATGAAAAATGCATCCTCTTTTGCATACACAAGGATTTTCTATTACTTGACCCCGTGACCTTGTTTTTGAATTCAGATAACCCATATTAGAACACACCTTAGATCTTATTAAGATTATTATACTGGCTAACTTTCATGAAGATCCGTTGAAAAATGCAAATTGCATTTATTTTTACAAACATTAAATTACTCATGTTTTTATAACTGATTAAGTGCATATAAAAAATACTTTTCTGTTGAAATCGACCCTGTGATTTGTTTTCAACATTAAAATATACCCAAGAGAGATCAAACAAATTCTCGAAACATATATTTTACTTATTTCAATAGGTGTGGTACTGATTCATTTTGACTCCTCTTTTTCCTCCTATCTTTCAGTACATGTACACACATTTCACTGCTTTTAAAATCGTGTCCGTGGTGTTAAAGAATGATAGACATTGGTTGAAATATTGTAAATAGAAATCCTACGGTTAAAAGTAGTATATCCATTATTTCGTGTTCCGTGTTCCAAAATGACTTTGATGACCCCTTTGGCAGGGATGCCTGAAAGTGTGCGAATGTTCCAGAACACGTCAAGGACAAATGATTGGAATGATGAAGAATCCATTGAGGCGATCGAACCTTTTAAGATTATCCAAGGGAGTTAACACTCGTTTGGCACCGCCTCCTGAAAGTCTGCGAGTTTTCCTGAAAGTGTCGCAGACCGTTGCAAATGACCTAGGATGGAACCGGGATGTTATGAACGACTTTATTTCCATTGGCACCGCTTCCTGAAAGTCTGAGAATCTTCCTGAAAGTGTCGCAGACCTATGTTTCTTTTAGGAATATATAAGGGAGGTAAAACTCGTTTGGTACCGCCTCCTGAAAGTGTGCGAGTCTTCCCGAAAGTGTCGCAGACCAATGAAAACGGACTCCAACCTTTTTGGAATAGGTATTGGCGTAGAAATCGTATGGCACCGCCTCCTGATAGTCTGCAAGTGTTCCTGAATGTATCGCAGACCGATGCAAATGACCTAAGATGGTACCGGAATTTTTTGAACGACTTTATCTTCATTGGCACCACTTCCTGAAAGTCTGTGAGTTTTTTCGGAAAGTATCGCAGACTTTTTCAAATGACCTAGGATGGAACAGGGATGCTATGAACGACCTCAGAGGGATGGAAGGACTACTTGGAGGGATTGCGGAGACCCTGTAAAGGGACTGTCGAGGGATTGCCGATTGAAGTAAGATGCGGAGGTACTCAGAGTGATGGAGGGATCGCGGAGGCCCTCAGTGGGATTGTTGAAACCCTCAAAACGATGTAGAGGAACTAAACAAAAAGAAAATGAAACGCATGGTTGTTAAATACTTTTACGCACTCGTAAGATCCGACGCAAGACTCGAGCAAATCCGGCATCCTGGATCACGTTACTATACTAATAACCCTATTTTATTGCATATTCGTGCAAAGACATGTGCATCCATAGTTTATTTAAACAAGAGGGCCAAGATGGCCCTATATCGCTCACCTGGCTACCATTGGCTATAATACAAGGTCATCAAAAGCAGAAAGGATCAATATTAACCGGGGGGACATGATTTGGGCAGTTTTGGTAGAGGTCCACTAGGCAATGATACATGCCAAATATCTAAGCTCTTGGCTTTGTGGTTTCAGAGATAAGGATTTTAAAAGTTTTTCCTATATAAACGTATGTAAAATCAAGAGCCCCCCGGGCTGGGTCAATTTTGAGCCAGGGATAATAATTTGAACACTCTTAGTACAAGTCTAATAGGTAATACCACATGCTAAATATCTAAGCGCTAGGCCTTGTGGTTTCAGAACAGAAGACTTTTTACGTTTTTCCTACATAAGCATATATAAAAACAAGAGGCCCCTGGGCGGGATAAAATTTGACCCTGGGTTCATAATTTTAACAATCTTGGTAGAAGTCTACTAGGTAATCCCACATGCTAACTAACTAAGCTCCAAGCTTTGTGGTTTCAGAGATAAAGATTTTTAAACTTTTTCCTATATAAACCTATTTAAAATCAAGATGCTCCTGGGTGGGATCAATATTGACACGGGGGTTATAATTTGAACAATCTTCGTAGAGGTCCACTAGATTATGCCACATACTAAATATCTAAGCTCTAGGCCTTGTGGTTTCAGAGAAAAAGATTTTTAAAGTTTTTCCTATATACGCCTTTGTAAAAACAAGTGACCCCCTGTGCGGGGTCAATTTTGAATCAGGAGTCATAATTTGAACAACCATGGTAGAGGTCCACTAGGTAATGCAACATGCCAAATATCTAAGCTCTAGGCCTTCCTGTTCTTAAGGAGAAGATTTTTAAAGATTTTCCTTTCCATTGCCGTGACAACCAGAGTTCTGCATGGAATAGAATTATTTGAACAACTATGAAAGCGCTTCAGGCAAGGGACATCCCTGCCAAGTTTCATCAACACTGATTAGAATTAGTGAAGAAATTAAGGTGGTAGAGTGTTAACACGGTTAAATATTTCAATTTTTGTTAAATTAAGGGCCGTAACTCGGAAAAACTAATCCGATCATGCCCATATTTAAACTCATCCGAAATCTAACGATCATTCACATTCTCTGTAAATATGATTAGGATAAGTGACAAATTGAAGGTCCTAGAGTGCACACACTGTTATATATTGCATGTTTTGTTAAATCAAGGGGCCATAACTTTGGAAGAACAATCCGATCAAGCCCATAATTAAACTCATCCGAGATCTTATGATCATACACATTCTCTGTAAATATGATTAGGATGAAAGAAGAAATGAAGGTGCTCGAGTGTAAACAGAGCAATTTTTGTTAAATCAAGGGCCCTAACTCTGGAAGAACCAATCCCATAATTGATCTCATCTGAGATCCAACGGTCATTCACATTCTCTGTAAATATAATTAGGATAAGTGAAAAATTGAAGGTGCTAGAGTGTAAACACAGTTATATATTGCATTTTATTTGTTAAATCAAGGGCCATAACTCTGGAAAAACTAATCCGATCAAGTTATAATTAAACTCATCCGAGATCTTATGGTCATACACATTCTCTGTAAATATGATAAGGATTATAGAAGAAATGAAGGTGCTAGAGTGTAAACATAATCATTAAATATTGCATTTTTTGTTAAATCAAGGGCCATAACTCTGGAAGAACTAATCCGATCAAACCCTTAATTAAACTCAGCCGAGATCTTATAGTCCTACACATTCTCTGTAAATAATTTTAGAAGTAGTGAAGAAATGAAGGTCCTAGAGTGTAAACATAGTTAAATCTTGCATGTTTTGTTTAATCAGGGGCCATAATTCAGGAAGTACTGATCGGATCAAGTCCATAATCGAACTCATCCGAGGTATTGTGGCCATATACATATGTGTTCAAGTTTTAGTATGTTTGTTTTTAAAAAATGTAGATGCTAGAGTGTAAACAAACTAATTGTGAACGGACGGACGGACGGACGGACGGACGACGGACGTCGGACATTCAACCATCCTTAAAGCTCAACATAACCACTTCGTGGTCAGGTGAGCTTAAAACAGTAATCAGCTGTAGTGACTATTACATGTAACAAGATCGTGTTTAGTTCGGATTTGCACTGAGAAATAACTTCGTCTTTACTCCTACGGAAATGTCTCGTGTATTGGACTTCTTTAACTATTGTTTTTACACTGTAAAATATAAAATATAGATATTCAAAAACAATAACAATGTTGAAAACAACAATACTCAATTAATATTATGGACAATATGCATGACATTATCCCTAAATCTGGCGAAAATATTTCGCGAAAGATTCATGTCAAATAAATTGGAATACTCAAATTCGCGAATAAAGACGTCTGCGATCAAATCGCGAAATCTCCCAATTTACCACATATACGTGTATAATGCGCGTCATACTTGTGACGGTTATTTTGACGTGAGAATAAGTTCCTTCAAGACTGGAATGATTGAAAATGGAAATCGATTTGTTATCTGAGAAAAGTATAACCGATTTTCCTTTTTTAACGATTACACGCGAAATGTCCTATCATTGCCTATCTAATTTAATTAGCTGATACGTCAAATGTATGAGAGAACGGAAACATGCTGAGATCTATACATTATTGTCAGTAAATCACAGCAAGGCTTTGGAGAATACATTACAGAAAATTCCATATAGAGGAAATGAAACCGGATGGTATTTAGTTCGTTTCTTTTACAAACAGTAGAATCGTGTCATTCTTGTATTAAGGAGTATTGGAATTAGACATATATTCGTTATGAGCAAGTAGAAGTCGGCTGCATTTATTTCAGTATTTGCAAAAAATGCATTCATGTCATCCCCTAAAATCAACTTATTAACGGAACAGTACGAAAAGGTCCGATGATACTTTTGATGTAAAATTCCTTGTAGCAGCTATACGAGAAACACCACCATATCTTACCGGCGGTAATGCCCATTATTTGCACGGGAAAATCCTAACGTTTCTTACAAGATCAGGAATTCAATATATTTTCATTAGGGCATAGATCCATATGGCACTTTTACTTATCAATAATACATTATAAATATGGTCGTACAAAAACAACATAACATTAACAAAAACTAAATAGACTTTCAAAGTACACTAGTTTATCAAATAAGGGAAGGCAAATATATTTCCAGAAAAAATGTTAAGCGTAACAGTTATTACCCAGTTATTACTGCACATGGTATTACTTATTTACAGGGCAGTGCTTTGAAAAAAAACAACAACAAAAATCAAACACAAACACTTTCTTATAAAGAAGAGGAAAAAGGTATTATGTCAACACATTTCAAGTAAATACGTTTTAAAGTAAATATAGCACAGTTCTGTAATACGTTTTTCTGTAAATTCTGGTGGTTACTAATAGGTTTAAATAACTTTGTTTTATACATGGCTTTAATTGTGCTACATGTTGGCAAAACTTAATATTGCTACGCTCCAGTGGTAAGGGGCGCTTTCAGAGGCCTAATGATGAGGCCCGTAGGTTGCGTGACTAACTGTATGGGTAGCTAGGCTCAGTTGGTAGACTGGTCTAAGTTCCACAGATTTACAATCCTCTGGTCTGTCGATGTGATCACTGGTCACGTTTAATGCCCTGGTGCTGTCAAGCGACTCTTCTAGGTGTAGTGATTATACTGCAGCCCAAAACTTCTGAGACTGTAGACTATGATCGGTCTGGTATACGGACAGAGCTTGATTACAATTCAGTTAGGTAGGACCTAACTACTTAGCACGGACTTCCAACTTACGCCCTAATGTTTAGAGAAGTTGACCAATGTTGCTACTGGAGCCGTAATTGAAAAAAGGACTGAACACATCTAAAGTTTCATAGATTTACTTTAATGTTTGATCTTTTGTATGATCAATAAGAAATAACTATAATACGATATCTGCAAACACTATATAGATGTGCTATAGCATTCTACTTGAATGTGGTCACTGTGATCCCACGACTTATAGAGACAATGACGTTAAAAAAGTATAAAACTTTAATGTATTAATATTGCCTAACGTAATGTTTACACAAACGTTTTAAAGCTGAAGAGCTGAGAACAATTACTGTTAAAATATCAATGAATGAGATCTAGACTGTAATACTGTAAAAGTATTTATATTCGCTAATTGTTTATTTCGTGATTTTCCAATTTTCTATTCATACGCGAGTTTTTTTTTTATTCGCGAGCTACTGTCCGGTTAGGATAATTTTACAATGACGCAACTTTATCGGGTAAACACGTTATCTTATAACAAGGGAGAGCACTGTGCGTAATAAATGTCAATATATATTATATTGTACATTATGAACAGTCGTTTTTACTTTAGTGCAGTAGGCAAAGACTCCGGTTCCTGATTATTTTGTGTGTGTCGAACGGGAGTTCATATAGAGACATGTTCATTTTCAGTAAGATAGTTTTAATTTTTTTGTTTGTTTGTTTCATTTCTATGTTTACTTCCATTATCATTTTTTTAATTCATTTTTTTCTGTTTGTACTTAGAACAATCAAATGGATATTAAAGTTTGCCTTTATTTTGCAAATCAACAAGCAGCAACGGAACGATGTACCTTCATTACTTGCTGAAGAATTGTCTCGGACAAATCATCGTAATTTTGGTAATTACGACTATTTGCATCTGTTTATTGCAACTATACATGTAAAATTGCTAGTTCAATGTTATACATATTCCATTACACGAGATGCCAGTAAGCACGAAATGCTCATGCTTGAAATGGTTATAGAATCTTTCAAAGTTTTAGTCATTTTACTTTCATTTACTGTTTATTGTTTGTCTAAAACGACTGACAAAAATAAATCTGCACCATTAAACTTTTACCTGAAGAAATACTGAAATAATTCAATAGAAAAAATATTAAGCTTCGATGAAGATCGAACCAGTCCTTAATCCCTTTATTTGTAGACAAGCAGCATCGACGCACCGTTCTATCGTATGTTCATGTATTTTAAAGTCTATAACCCCTTCCTATATACATTCTCTACCTGTTTACGCAATGCTTGTAAACTTTTGTGTACACATATATCTGTTACGTCACTGTCAAATTATCCAAACTAGGCTATAGCACTATTTCATATAAAGTTATTGTTTATTTGCTATTTTAACAAGTTTGATTAATAAAGTGTTTTATTCGCAAAAATTAGCGCAATATAAAAATCTCGCGGAAAAAAACCCTGGCTTTTACAGTAGACAATGTAAGGTGTTGCTTTTGTAATTCTTAAGAATAGCCGTTCGTTTTCTTTTCTGTAGTGATTGATTTTTTCTAATATTGTTTTCTTGTAAATACTTCAAAAATGTAATGTAAAAGGTTATATATTCAAAACTATTTTATACGTTCATAATACTTAGTATGCTTAAGTTATAAAAGAAAAGCGCCTTTGCGTTGCATAAGCAAAACGTCTAAAGCAGTTTCAATTCATATCACTTTTATGGCAAGGCTTAGAAGGGCTTAACGTGACATGCTGCTTGTACTTGGAAATCGGTCCGAATGCTGAAGTCATTTAATTAATTAGTTCCAGGAATCAAAAGACGTAGCTCTGATTAAATTGGTATATTGAACACGCCCTTAATACATTGACAGACAACAACCTTCACAGAATTGCACATATTGGCATGTTGCATTTATTTTGATGTTTGACTTCAATATTGTGTCCAAGAACTTGTTTTAAATGGGATACTGTTTGAAATCAAACTACATCATGAAGTGTTCAATATACATAATATAGGATTTGTGAAGTAAATAGCATGCAAACTCTAAAGATATCAGTCATATGTGGAATAATAGCGTATGTGATATATTATATGAAATCAACGTCCGAATCGCGGGTTGTCAGACATGTGAACAACACATATGACTTCATTATTGTCGGGGCGGGGTCAGCAGGCTCGGTTTTGGCTTCGAGACTTTCAGAGGATCTTCATGTGAGCGTTCTACTGATTGAAGCCGGTGGTGAGGAAACAGAAAACTCAACGTTCTATGACGTTCCTCTATTGGCTGCATTGCTGCAACAGTCAACGTCGGATTGGGAGTATTATACGGCACCCCAATCAAATTCCGGCATGGCAAGTATGGTCGGCAACAACAGACACTACTGGCCGAAAGGCAAGGTTCTTGGCGGAACATGTCTGTACAATTTCATGCAATATGTTAGAGGCAGTAGACATGATTATGATGAATGGTCAAGTAATGGATGCTCTGGTTGGAGTTATAAAGAAGTGTTGCCATACTTTTTAAAATCTGAAGACGTTTTGATAGACGAACTGAAGAAATCAAATTTTCACCACGGGGGAGGACCCTTAGCTGTTAGTAGAGAAACCGTCATGATTGATTTGTCAAAGAGATTTGTAGAAGCTGGTGAAGAATTGGGATATAATAAAACTGATGATTATAATGGCGAGAATCAATTAGGGTTTTCAGTAAGTCAAGTGAATGTAAGGAATGGTGTAAGAGCAAGTACCGTTAAAGAGTTTCTACGCCCTGCAATGTACCGCAGAAATTTACATGTCGTTGTTAACGCACATGTTACAAAAGTAAACATAAAGAACATGGTAGCAACTGGAGTGACATTTATCAAAAACGGCGTAAAGAGAATAGTTAATGCGAGAAAAGAAGTTGTTCTATCCGCAGGTACAATTGGTTCACCGCACATTCTTATGTTATCAGGTATTGGGCCGAGGAAACATTTGGAGAGTCTGAATATTACAGTGGTAAAAGATCTTCCTGTAGGAAAAAATCTTCAGGATCACGTTATGATGATTTATCCATCAGATACCAATTCGACATTCCACAGCATTGTGAAAACAAATGTCGAGAGACCATGGACTTTTGCAGAATATTTACTATTTAAAACAGGCATTTTTTCAACAACCGGCTTTGTAGGAATAGCATTTATCAGATCAGAGGAGCAAGTTTCGAAATACCCAGATATTCAGTTTCATATCATAGCGGCCCAACCAGATTTACAACAAGTGAAGCTTAATTCAACATTCCTTAAAAGCGTGTTCCATAACGGATCTAAAGAAGGTATAACACTCTTGCCGATACTATTGCATCCCAAAAGTCGTGGAAGAGTTACGCTGAAAAGTTCTGACCCTTTCGATCATCTAACTATTAATCCGAATTACCTGGCTGACAAAGAGGATATTGAAGGTTTGAAAAGAGCAACGAAAATAGCAGAAAAGCTGCTGGAAACCAATTCTTTGAAACAAATAGGAACCAAGAGTGATATATTCACGAAAGCCGATTTTTGTAAAATGTACAAACTTAGATCTGAAGGATTTTATGACTGTTTATTAAGAAATATGGCTCACACTGTAAATCACCCCACGTCAACATGCAAAATGGGCCCTGAAACAGACACGGAGGCAGTTGTGGACCCTTATCTAAAAGTTATTGGATTGAAAGGTCTTCGAGTTGTAGACGCCTCGGTTATGCCAAATATTGTATCGGGAAATACTAACGCCCCGACGATTATGATAGCAGAAAAAGCCGCCGATATGATCCGTGGGATTGATTCAGTAAAGGCTATTAGAGAACGATTTAGAAAGAAATTTAAATAATTTTTCAGACATTTTAGAGCATTTCAGGATATTTTATTAATAACATTATGTATAAAACTGGTTCATTAAAATTCCGCTACTAAGACCACTCGATATTAAAACCGCCCTCGAACTTTAGACCAGATATTTCAGCTCACAGTTAAAAGGTCTCGCTAATAAGACCAATTCTTTAATAAGACTCACTTTTTAATGGTCCGAAAGGTGGTCTCAATATATGAACTTTACATGACGTTTGGAGAAAAAGTATGTTTAAATGTGTTAAAGCATGCATGACTACTACTGAATATGTGCCAGCATGCTTCCTAAAAAAATAACAATACCAGTGTGTTATGACCAACTGAAATGCACGCACAAGAAGAAATGACAGATACAGGATATCGGTAGAAAATTTATGAGCACTATGGAAGAGTTTTCAATTTTTACCAAGATTTTACTGAAAGCAGTAATGAGGCAACACATTGTTACTGACTTGTAGACAATGTCCGGACAAGTTGCCTGTAATTGTTCTACATTTCTACTTTTCGGGTTTTAATTAAATAGAGATCTACACCGTCTAGGATCATGGCGTATCAAATATATTCATCAGATATTCGTAGGAATGTTGATTAAAGCAATTCACTATTGACAACATTTTCTCAAGAATTTGTCGTTTCAGATCACGGAACTTTATTCATAGAATCTGTCGGATATGCCAAAGTGACATATTCCTATAGTCCTCGTTACCATATAAATTAGTGGGGATATCTCAGTCGTACTCGAAAATCAAAGCACTGAAGACATTTAATAAAAACGCGTGCTAATAAATGCATCTTGAAGACCCAAAACCTTGCAAATATATAATGCAAATGTATATGTGCTTCAAGTAGGGAGCTATCGCACCATTTTGTTATCTTCTTTTCTAACTCTCCGCAGCGATGTCACTTTTATAAGTTCTACTGGACGAAGTCGAGCCGACCTTTGCCAAGTTGGTTTGTTCACATAACTTTCTCCAGGTCACATGAAACTTGCCCAGAAGGCTATACGCAACCTGTATTATGATTTCTACTGTCAGTGGAACAAGGGTCAAGGTCACCATGACCCGAAATGTGAAAATCCTTTCCAGTCAATCTTTTTAGATCTAACTATCAACAACAGTCTTCAAACTGTATAGGATAGTTGGTCCTACTGAATAGATGATAATTACTATTTGTGGGTCAGTGGATCAAATAAGTGTCATAGTGACCCCTGTAAGCTTTCCCTTGATAAAATTCCAAATATTTTCTCAAAACATACTCCGAACAGTCCGATCCGTCCAGAAGATCAATACTGACCATTATGGTCCTCTTGCTTGTACATCACATACTTATCCAGAAGTCAGAATAAAAATACATGCGACTTATCAATAAGAAAAAATATAAAGCTTAAACTATCATAAATATGATTGTACACATTCCTCGTGACAGTAAACTGCGTGTAATAGATATTGCATGAAAGAAGCTTTCAGTCGTAACTGACATTCTGTTCTCTAAAGCCTTAATGGTTTATCCAATTACGTACATAAATTTGATCTAATTGACGTTATCAAAGTGTGCATAAGGTTCCGGTTACGTTGAACTGTTTACACAACATTCAGAAGCAGCGTCTCGTGTGCATTGATATGGCAATATTTACGTATGTGAACTGCATGCCATTGATTCCAGATCAATTGCTTAGAGAGTAGTGTATTTGCTAACGTCTGGTTAGGATTAAATATTTAAAATAATTTGCATTTGCAATTATCAGAAAGTTTTGTGAAAGCTATTTTGAAGGCGACGCAGTTGTTTACATGTAATGTAATAAAATGAAATGTAAATTTGCACTTGTCACCAACTTTTTCTGACTCATGTACTTAAAACTAAACGAAAACATGTTGAAAAAAATGTATAGGTCTGGTTGATCGGTACGATTGTCTCTAACATTTTAATTCTGTATTGTAAATAGTAAGAAAATATTTGGTCTATACGTGTAAACGAATTCATTCAATAAAAATGTAAAATATTCATTCGATAGAATCAGTATCAATTAAATGTATGTTTTGGTGTACAAATAAAATGTCGAATTACTCGCAGTGTATGGCACGACAAATAGTCAATATAATTTGACTTTGCAATATACTAAACAGAACTTCTAACGAACCACCTGCCTTTTTCATTCTTTATTCAATTATCAACCCCTTAAATATCTGCCAGCTAATCTTACGCTATTGGGGTCCGAATGAAGACACAAAGGTAGATACTCTTACATGAACACCAAAATGATCGAATGGTACATTCATATGGCAGAGAATTTCAATTTAACGTTAAACCTTTGTAGAGTTAGCAGGAGTTATGGCCGTGTTACTCTTCCCTGGGAAACAATTTCTTACAACTCTCTTCCATATGAAATAATAAATGAATAAGCACTCTACTTTTTTATGGAACAAACACATTGTACTTATAGACCAAATGTTTTCTTTT
>JAUMHA010386895.1:0-12069 GCA_032359765.1 Saxidomus gigantea
TTAAGTCAGCCATGTTTCAAGTCAATCATGTTCCATGTTTGCAATGTTTAAAGCCAGCCATGCTTCATGTCCGTAACATTTTAATTCTGCCACATTTCAAGTCAACTAAAATGTTTCATGTCCGCAATGTTTTGAGTCAGCCATGTTTCATGTCTGTCCTGTTTCAAGTCCCTCATGAGTCAAGTCTGCCATATTAAGAGTCAGTCACAATTAGACATGACCATATTTCAGGTCAGTCTTGTTTCAAGTACCATTCCTTGATTTATTCATTGAAGTGCATACTTTACAGTCCTTGACACTCCATAAACCAAAGGCATAAAAACAAGCCCATCCAGTCCAATACCATCTCTGAGTTGCAGACGATCGAATTCTCCAGTGACCTTTTCTTTGCAGCTTCTAGACTCCCAACGCCTAAAGTGCATTTATTGTTGACCATTTCTTAATTACTAGAATCCAACCGTTTCCGTCTTTTTCTATCAAATATTGAATGTGTAATTAAAGAGGCATACCTTAAAGCAATTTAGTGTTTGCCCTACATTTTGGTCCAACGAAAATGTCTAAAATTATTAAATGTTCCCCGTCTATTTTCCATAAACTTCTGACAGGTTATGCTATGTATCACTCTATCTTAATAGAGCGAGACTCTATAGACCTGTTTGCGTATGACGTCATAAAATGCAGTAAATAAAGTCTAAATGTAGGGCAAACACTAAGTCAGTTTGAGGCTAAAATAGAGAAATTTATCCAACATAGAAACCCTCTTTTGGGTTTCTATATCTTATAAATTTCTCTATTTAGCCTCTATTATTTGAATGGCCATAAAACAGTTTTTAATCAAATGTTTAAAAGGATTGCCACCAAGGCTCACAGTTTCAGCTAAAACCTGATTCCATCATCACTACAATTAGCATACTTAGGTCTCCCTGTAAGACCTTTATAAACACAAAGTCTTGTTTCATAATTTTTGGGTGGATAGTGCTTTATTGTAAGAAGTTGCTTTATAGGCACACCACTTGTCAACCAGGATTTTTTACGTTCATTTAGCTGATGATAAAGGTTTTGAGAAAATAATCTGCTTGAAGTAGGGAATGCCTCTTTAACAAAAATTATTCTTTTTTGGCTCTTTTTTTTTCAAAATGTATACGACTGGTTCAATTTTGGTTTCCGAGACTCAATGGACAGATAATTAGCGGACATTTTGTGTTCACGTTATACCTACGCTTCCGTGATTATGGTTATTTGAGAAATAAATCATGAGTGATTCTAATTTATGGCATCTTGGTTAGGCGGAATTACGACCTGGCTTCCTTATCCAACTGAAATATGAAAATAAGTCCAGATTAACTCTGAAAACTTAAGCATGTTAACACTCATGTAACAATTTCTCAGACTATTCTACAAGCAAGTTTGTGTTTTACGTGGAGGACACCAAAAATGCTGTTTACAAAAACAAGAGTACAGAACTGTCACAAAATATATCTGTCACATTTGTAATAAATTATAGTGTAACTGCAACGGTAATCGAAAATCTTGACGGCCAAAGTTAAAGGCTTGGACATTGGCAGTTATGTGAATGGGGGAAAAGAGGCTTATTAAATATATCGTTCCTATAAGCATTGCAACTATGTTTGGGGAATATTGAATAAAGGGTTTGACAAATAGTGATGGGGACAGTAAATTTATATTAGGTACAATTTCAGTCATTTAAAGGGCTGTAACTGTAGATTGTCTCTTGCAATATTGCTGGTTATCAGAGTTGGCTGATATATCACACACAGACATTACGACCCAGGTTGGTGTCTCGATAGTAGAGATTACAGTGCTCATTTGGTGGTATTTCAGTTAATTCAAGCAGCAGTAACTCCAAAGTGCTTGGTGTGATATGCCTGAGCAGTGATTTCAAACATTGTTGAATTATTATGCAAAAACCCCCCATTAAGACCATGATTAATGATGGCTGGATTAAAATTGATGTAAGAGAGCAGGTAGAATAACACTTGTGACATTTTGACTGTTAAAGGGGCTGAAACTCAAAAGTACTGAGAGCAATCTGGCTAGCTATAAAACCACGCCAAGATATTACACTAGTACTAGTATGCATTGAACCCAAGTTTGGATAAACTGGATAAAAACTGCACAGGTAAGAGGGAACTTAATACAAATGGCTCCCATCTGCAACAGCAGGGCATCCACACAACATGCACATCCCTATTAATAGGTATGTTGCTTGTTAAAACAAAAAGAAAACTGGAAGACATTTCTCATCAGACATACATGTATATTATGAAAGAATGAAATATTTCAAATATTGAAAAAACA
Source organism: Saxidomus gigantea (assembly GCA_032359765.1). Classification (NCBI taxonomy): domain Eukaryota; kingdom Metazoa; phylum Mollusca; class Bivalvia; order Venerida; family Veneridae; genus Saxidomus; species Saxidomus gigantea. The sequence continues at coordinate 2,320 of JAUMHA010386895.1, forward strand.
TGGATATGCATGACATGATTTTACTGATCACAGTCTAACTCTAAGGTTGTTTCACACCTTATTTCAATGTCATCCAGGAGAGCTAAAAATCAATTTATTTTAAGAATTCATTTCTTTTTCTAACATATCTACTGAGACATTAACTTTTTGGTAAAATTGACGAATCTCATTTAATATCCAAAAGTAATTTTCAAGATATCTTATTCAAAAAACTTTTCCCTGTCATCCATATGACATTTATCATAAACCAACTAAGTCCTGGTTTTCAAACCCCAGAAATTCTATGATTTAATGTCTTAGACTTGTCAACACGTTTGAGGCATAAATTCTGTTATAATACCAATGTAAGCTCAGTTTGCTCACATTACCCAATCACTTTCAATACTTACATAGAAACATCCACTACTACAACTTCTCCATTTACATGCATAGTGGTCTGTAAATTGGGTAATATTCGCGATGATTTCATTTTTACTATTTTTCGTGAATTTCCAAAACGCTACTTTAAAAACCTTGCTAAAGATTCATTTCCCATAGATTTACTATTGGAGAATTTTCCTTCCACAAATTTATACCTCGGGAATAAGTCTGTCTGCTAACAAATCATGAAATTTTTGTCTAGTGAAAATCACCCTCTTTACAGTACACTGTACAACCTGCTATGGCGATAAATGAAATGCTATGAAGAGCCAACCCCGTCTTCTTAGCGAGATCACTTTTTTAATAATAAGTTACTACAATTGTTTGTCATATGACCTCCCATAATACAGTACTTCCTGTACCTCATATTCTTACAAAGAAGTTGATGCCATTAACACAACATCTAGTAAAGTTTCAAGTTAAAACATACCAGTCAGAATGTTTCTGGTTGCCCAGGAACGAGTCATCAAAACATGTCAACGTTCTATCACCATGGTGCTGACCTGGCAGAACATCCCCAACATTTACAAAGTTAAGTATGTCATCTACATCTGTCATGATATCGGACATTGTGGCATTTACGGAGTTGAAAGGAATGTTAAGAGCCTCGTAAAGATCCTGAAGCACCGTTTCCGTTTCACATTTGGTTTCATTGCCATCAGCAACTTTATTCTGAATCTCTTTGGGACTGCTATCAAGTTGAGTTTCTTCTTTTTCAGTTTTTGCTTTTTCGGAGTTCTTGACTAGTTTTCTTACAAGTTTCATATTTTTTCCACCAGGCACTTTCTTTTTGCGGTAAACATCTGAATTTTCCTTCAATGAAGCATTTCCGCTGGACATTTCATCAGATTCATTTATTACATGACTTGACCTTTTCTTGGAATTTCTTGCTGAAGCGCTCTCCAACTTTCTTTTCAATGTCATTGGATTTTGCGTGCCTTTCTGTGGGCCTTCTTCAAGTCTTTCTATCAGTTGTCTCACCAGAGCATCTGTTCCAATCACCGAAGAGGTTTTATCTGAATAATTACTCATGGATTCAGCATCTAAACTGTCACAGGCAGAGTCATTGGCAACAGGCAAGTCTGAATCATTGCTAGACAAATTACCTGTCATTGGTAAATCTAACTCTGATAAACTGAGAGAACTACTAGAGTTGGACGCTGATTTTAGATTCAGACCCTCAAATTTGAATTTCTGCTCAGTTCGACTGGTTGTCCTGCTCAGTAAATACTGTTTTACTGAACTTAAATAAGTTAGATTGCCATTCATTGCTGGTGTTGACGTGGAAGATATTGATGCTGGAGTGGTGCATGCACTTGAACTAGCTCTACTTTTATTTGTTTCTAAGGTGAAAAAGGCATCTCTTGATACAGAAACAGAGTGTCGCTTAGTACCAAGCAATGGAACCTTAAATCTGGAACCCTGACTGAGTCTGGAAGAACTAGTCTGTTTTTTTATCTGCTTAGTGTCCTTATTTTCTGTTTGAATGTCAGCCAACTCTTTAACTTCAGTCTTGCACTCTTTTCCCGACCTCTGGCCAACTTCTTTAACCATTTTCTTTGAATTTGTTTCTGCTACAACAGAACTTTTAGAATCTTCATTTTGTTTCAGTTTTGTATTTTTCAGTTCTAATTCAGCATGGATAATGTTTCCAGCAGATTCACTAATGTTTCCTTTTACTGTCTTATTGTCTTCATCTAGTTTAACATCACTGATAGCACTGCCCATCAGTTCACTGGATTTCTTAGGAACACAAAATACTGTTGAAGGTTTGATTAAGGCTTTTTGTCCACATATTTTTGTACATGTGTTGGATAGGCAGTTCTCTCCAACCATTTCATTTTGACTGTCCTCAAACAGTCTGTTTTCTACTTTTGCTTTCAAAGTTTGTAATAAATCAGGATTTTCAACTTTCTTATCACAGTTAAAGCTATTCATTACTGACTTTTCTGATTGGTTTAGACAGCTTAAAGCAGCATTTGTCACTTGTAGACTGTTTCCGTGGTGACTATATCCATTCACACACAAAGCCGGAAGACTACACACCGGCTTCGGTATAGGCTGAATAACACTTTTGCTGGCTGGAGTGGAGGATATAAAGTTTGGAAGTAATACTGAATCGGACGATTCGGTACTTAGTGTAGAGCATGAACTTTCCACAGGTCTTGTCAAGTTTAAGTTAGTACATTTTACAGATGATGTTAATTTCTTTTTGTTACTAAGAGCATCATTATTACACGTTACTTTCAGTTTCACTTTAGCGCTATTTTTATCTGAAGTCAAAGAGAACGGATCACAGTCATAAAATAGCTTATTTTCTTGCACCGGATTTTCTGAAAGTTTATTGTCGTCCATTTCCATAGCTACTTGTCTACAAATTCTTGGCTTGCTTTGAACTCGCTCCCACATCACAATATGGATCTGTGAGGATGGAAACTTGGGCTCCGAGTTTCTATACCTACACTCCACAGGCCTTAGGTCATCACATTTAATCCACTTGTTATCTGTAAACAGAAACAATGTCTTGATTTTAAAAACATATTGTATATGAATAGTGAAAAGTAATATTGCATTTATAAAATGTCTGCATGAGATAGAGAGTGCAGATTTATCATAGAAAATTAACAGACTCGTGTAATTCAATAGACAACATTCCCAACTTTTTGCTTTAAATTTTTTTCCATACTTCAGATCCCAAGAAGATATTTTAATGGTATCAACATTACATACAAAGACCAAAAGCAATATTCACTTCTGAAAATTTTAATAAAACATTCAACAAAATGACATTTGATAATACAGTAAACACCCTGAAAATAGGACTCTCAGAAAACCTGAATTATCAGAAAATCAGACGATTTTCAAATGTTCCCTAATTTCTTTGTGCAGAAATTTCTTAACATGGACTCAGCATGTCATCTTAGATAAATATTTTACAACAAATCTTACAAAGGGATTTTGGAGATTTGGAGCGGACTAACAAAAACAATGGTCAATTTGACCTTGCCTTGACACTGAATCTACAGGTTTGGAACACGTGTCGATATGTTCATATCATCTTGATACAGTGAATATTTTGGCCCAAGATATGTGTAAATGCTTTGTGGAGTTTAAGAGATATGGAGCAAACTGGAAAAAAGAATGACCGCTTACTTAGACCAAGTTGAGTTGAAAATTTGACCACCATTTGAAAAGGTTTAGGAAATATGGACAACAAAAATCAAACTTTTGATAATATTTCAAGGGGCTTAGGAGATCTGGTATGGGCACTGAAATAAATGACTCTTACAACACACCCTACACACAAGCAAGTTGTGGGTTATAAAGAGACCATTTACATAAAGGCACTACTTTGTAAGTCAGCACATTCCCTTAACTACAGAGATCAATTTATTCACAGCACTCTAAATGGAAATTTTAAGAAAAAATACGCCAGGGTAGTGCAACAAATATGACGAAATACAGTTTGCTGTGTTACCTAGGCTTAACAAGTCAGTCTAGGCAAGCCATTTAGACTGACTGTGTTTCTCATCACAGCCTCATTCAATTAGACAAGAAATAACTTGTAATCAATAGATTCACTTTACAAAGGTACCTGATCTCTGCTGTTGTAATTCAACGCATCTACACCAGGTTGGTGGACCCAATAAGCACAAATACAAACAAAAGTTGTAATCAACTTACCTTTGGGATTTCTTAGCCATGATATGAAATGATCAGGATTGTTGACATATTGCATCACTCCAGTCACAGTATACAAGTATCCATGGAAACCAAACTGTAACTCCGCCCATGATACATCCGGCAATCCTTCAACAAAATGCATCAGCAAACATTCGGGTAGCCTGTAATATAAATAAAAAATTTCCTTGTGTTATTATGTTAACTATATTGGTTGTGTAATACATAGGTAATAACAAATTGATTCATATTACGAAATTTGGACCAAATCCAAGTTAGTGACACCCTTACTTCAATGTTTATATATGTATTACCATTTTCATATAACTCAATATTCTCGAAATAATACCTTCAAATTTTGTAGTTGGTCAGTCCACTATTTTCCATTAGTTATTTAAAGGTCTATGATTCTGCTATCACTACCCTAAATGATACTTAATCACCCTATCTTGCCCAGGTGCAAAATTTATGTTAATATCACTGGAGCGACTCAAGTTTCTGTACAAAGAAAAAAGGTATTACATGCACAGCACAAACTGTTTACACAGCCAAATTTTGCATGTTCGTCATCAATCATTGCAAATACAATTCTTACAAAAACACTGTGACAGAGTTGGTGACAACTCGGCAACAGCTATCAAATAGTGGACAACAAAAGCAAACGCAACACTTTTGCCACAAGTGATACTACGATTATTCTGAATTTTAAAGGTAGATTTTAATGAAGTGAGTATATTACAAGCATGAATTTATCTTGTACCTACTTTCCAAATGTACGATAGTTCACTACAACTTACTTTTTGTATACCATAGTTCTTACATCTTTCGTGTTACCACACTTCGGACATGTTTTACGATGATGTGGATCACATATTCTAAAATCTCCCATTATAGCTGGAAATGAGGGAAGGGTGTTGCTGTGGTCAGTTTTCTCATGTTTTCCACATTCTGAACACTTGTATTCAAACCTGAAAATATAAGAACCACCAAATTATAAGTAATTTCAATTTCATTAATTTTATTAATATAAGCATATTATGTTAACTGCTGGATTGCATTTGATTTAAAATTTTAAGACATTGAGCTTAAGACAGAATTACCAATGTTCTAACCAAGATTGAGATCTTTAAGTAATGCCTTCTCAATTTATTAATTCGAAACAGTTTTAAAATGCGAAGGCACTGTGACCTTGATCTTTGACACAGTAACCTCAAAATGAATGAGTTCACCTATATCATTTATGACAAATGTCCCTAGTAGGGCGCTTGGGCCTACCAAGTTCCAGACCTCTGGATCAAAGCCTTCGTATTTAGTGGAAACCAAAAATTCTACAGACAGCTACAAAGGAAGATACCCCTACTTCTTCAAAAAGCGGCATTAAAATGTGTGATATCTGGAACCAATCTATTCTAAATATGTATTAAAGTCAGGACAGGAAAGAGAAAACAATACCTACCAGTAATTCATCCTGAAAAATTCTTCCACAGCTTTGTTCTCCTTTAGCAGTAATGGGAGAGCGAACACCGGGCTTTCATTCTGTCCCTTCTCACATTTCAATCTACACTGCAACTTCTCCCATATCTCTTCTCTTACTCCATCAAGTATCTCCTCCACACTAACTTTTTCATCGGAAGAAGAATCTCCATCACTAATTTCTGTAGGAACAGCATTTTCATTTTTTGCCCCATTTAGCTGTGCTTGATTTTTGTCATCAACAAATTCGTTCAAAGGATGTACTGTTTCTGTGTTTGGACTAGAATGTTCAGTGCATTTTATCTGTGACTTTTGTAGAAGCCGACATGCTTGATTATGAGCTTTAAACAGTTTGTATATCAAATTATTCCTATCAAAGCTCTCACTGAACACAAGGGACTTCAACGTTTCATTATGAACAGCTAGGCATAGGATAACGTCAAGCCAACACAGGGCATCTTTATTTCGCCACTGTGGAAAGACAGATGGGTATCTGAGCAAATCATCTCCTTCCTCATGGGAAGAACAGGTTTTCATTCCATCAACAACACGTGAGTGTGTTTCCGATGGTTTTAATGCAGGTTCCTTACATTCTAGAGTACCAGTGTTACTAGGTACATTATTCATTTCTTGCGTTGATATCTTACACTTCACCTGTGTAAAATGACAAGAATGGTCAATTGCATCCGACTTTGTTGATAAACTTACTCGATCACTATCTGGTTTAGTATCCAGTATCTGAGCGTTCTTTTCGACACCCAGAGATACATTATCCGACGTATCTTTTTCATTTTCAGCTGGAAGTTTGTTGACTTGAAATGTCCGACTAGCAGACTGACTAGAAGATTTTTGCAGATTTGGCATTGATTTTGGTGAGGACCTTGGTTTACATTGTCCAAACTGAAAGGCAGGATATTTAGATGTTATAGCGGAATTATTTCCATCACCTATAGAGCTGTGTGAACTAGATGAAGAGTTTGATTCCAGACTATCAAGACTGGAGTTGAGTAACGAATCTTTATCTGAGCTTCCTTCCGAGCCATTACAATTGTTCCAAGTTGCTGCGCCATTTGTAGCGCCAGGTATGTGGCAAGTTGGGCTGAAAGACTTAAAGTTTTGGAATGATGGTGAACAGTTCTGTGATAAATGTAACTGTGGCAAACTGTTTAAACCAGTTTGTCTTTGAAATGCTGGAGTTGTCCCCCTCTTTTTGTAGGGTTCTCTGCTTTGGCAACTATATGGTTTTAACTTCTTCTTAAGTTGTGGACTACCAGTTTGAATACCTGAAATAAGAGTAAACAACGACAATGTTATTTTGCAACAATAAATAGAACTAAATATCTGTGTCTTCATACAAAATTAATACATTTTTATATAGCTGTCTTGCTTATAAATTTGTACATTTAAATACAGCAAGTTTTGTTTACAGTTACAATATTTCTTAAAACTTTCACAGGAACTATTTCGGAAAAAATGTTGTCCATGTATAACAAATTTCACTAAAAGATCAACAAAAAAAAATCAAAAGCTAAAACTGAATCATTTTCAATACTTACCAATTGCATCTTTTTGTAATTTATGTCCAAACTTTCGCATATGAGATGCTACTTTCGTCTGTAACGCCATCTGAGGATCTGGTATCTTCGATCTCTCCTCCTTGGTCTTTCCCGGCAAGATCTCTTCATATCGACGTGAAAATGTGGCAGCAACGAATGAATTCTGAGCCAAAGGGTAGGGACACTGTAATCAAACATAATACTGACAATTCATAATCTAATATATATATATACATATATAATATCATTTAATATAACATCTATGCAAAAAATATGTTTAATATGAACACTAAGCTTAACAGAAGTATCGGTCATAAAAGCTCTGTGTTATATACTGTTACATGTGGCCAACCAGCCAAGTGTTCTATAGAACATGAAGGTGGCTCAAGCTACAGAAGACAATGGGCACACAAATGTTCTGTAAAAGTGGCCAATGCAACTGTACATGCCAAATATCTGAGCTCTAAGCCTTGCATTACTTGAAAAAAAGAATTTTTAAGTTTTTCCTTTCCATTGCCATGGCAACCAGAGTCCTGCATTGAATGGAATCATTTGAACAACTTTGATAGAGCTTCATGCAACGATCATCCCTGCCAAGTTTCATCAACACTGGCCCAGTGGTTTAAGAGATGTTGTTTGGAAAAAAAGGTGTATCGATGTAAAATGGACAGTTAGTGATCCTAAAAGCTCACTCAGGCACTTTGTGTATAAATAGCAACCACAGATAAGCCAATAATCCCCATTAGATTATACAGATAAAACAAAGGGTGGTTGACTAAATCTTTAATTACATTAATTCCCTTTTCTTAATGATAATAAAAATTATATATTTTAATTGCAAAATAAATTATCTTTCATGGTATATATTTGGTTTATCAATTGATGAATATTAATTATGATATTTTTAATATTAAAACTGGTTTATTGATGATTATCTAATTAGCAAGATAAAAAAGGTCACGGACACGGTTATGAGCGGGTCGGTGTTTTCAACCAATGCGGTGACATACTATTTCATCATGGCGAGCTTATAAAAAGCAACCACAATAATCAGCTTAAAAGTTATAGTAACTTATACAGTTGAACAAAAAATAGTTAGTAATACACAATACATACCAGTTTATTTTCACAAAGGACAACTGCCTCTTCCAGGTTGATTTGGTAACTCTGCAAGTAGTTGATCAACCCCGTCTTCTGACATAGTGGGCACAGCTGTCTATCTAGCATCTGCAATACAAAGTGCAGAAAAGATTGGATTTTATTATTCAATTTTTGTTAGGTTTTACATGTCTGACACATTACAACAAAGTTAGTTAATTCATTATACTAGAAAAAACTGTAAATCTCATGCTGCCCGTATTAAAATAGCTTCTTGTCCAAAGTGCTGGCCAGGGTTTTTCTGTTCTGGACAGAATTGTGACTTCAAGAACTGATTCACAAGTGTAATCAGCCATGAAGTTTTACATAGCGTTCTGGAGTTCTTCACGCCACACTTTCCAGGTTTAACTGGTAGTCAAATAACATGACTTTGAGTGAGGTCTGAGTACCTAAAGTGACTTGTACGGAAAAAAATCACGCCTCTTCACAGGAGTAACTTAGTGTCACTTCGAGTTGTTTCACAGGGAACTTTACTGTTTTGCGGCAATTAAAATATTAATTATATTCGGTAGATATTTGAATACACATATATTTTATATATTGTTGTATACATACTTATTCTAGAAGTATTTGCTGAACAATGTGTATGTATAGCAGTTCAAATATATTGTATCACCAAAAATAAAACAGTTTCATAATATTATCTATTCCTAACTGTAGTAGTTATAGGTCACTTTCAACAGCCTTGCTGTTGAGTTAACCCTTTAGCGAAGTGGTTGTGGTGTCCGCTTCCCATGCTGTCAGTCAGGGTTCGATCCCAGCTGGGGACATGAGACTTTTCATCTCTAGAATTACTTCATTGGCGACGAGGATAATTTGGTGAGCGGGTAGAAGCCACCGGGGAAATGTAACGAGCTAGAAATTGCAGGGAATGTGCAGTTGATGCTCGGCTCCAAAGTGATTAAGAGGGGAGGAGTGTAGTGGTTATAGGTCACTTCCAACAGCCTTGCTGTTGGGTTAACCCTTTAACGACGTGGTCGTGGTGTCCAATTCCCATGCTGGCGGGCAGGGTTCGATCCTAGCTTGGGACACGAGACTTTGCTCCTCTGGAATTACCTCATAAGTAATTTTTATAATCCAGAATGATCAATCTTTTGTCAATAGCTACATGTACATGTCTCACACAGTCTTGTCAAAATATTTCCGTCTTTTTAATGCCACATGCTTCACTCAGCCTCGACGGTAAAAAGCTTAAAGCTAATGTTTTCTGTTTTAAGCAAACCAACGTAAAATAAAGTTTCCTCTTGTAAGATCAACAATCACAGTCACGAAATCATGATTCACAGCGTCAGCAACATTTTTTGTTGTTATTTCATTACACATGCAGCTTTATTCAAGAGTTTGCAGAAAAAATTATATTGTTCGCAAAAGGTTTTTACAATAAAATAAACAGACAAGTGCTAATAATTTAGTGACGCACGCCCTCTAAAAGATGTTTTCTAGACCTGAAAAAGAAATTATA
>JAUMHA010386949.1:0-10249 GCA_032359765.1 Saxidomus gigantea
ATTATCTCTGAGTACTGGACGCCAGATTGTCTCTGAGTACTGCATGCTTGTTTTCATTAATACGTCGGGCTAACAGGTACATTCAACTTAGTTAAATGACAACAAAGTTAAATGTTTCTAAGTGACCTATTCTTTTACCGGAAATAATATTTATATATTACTATAAAATATATAATATATGTAATTCTGCTGATTTCCATGTCAAGAAAACAAACTTAAACGTTTAAAACAAGGAATGTCATTTAATTGCTTTCCTGCAGCATACGTGTGCATATGTGCGTTGGTACACATATAATTTCTCAGAAAATCTTTCCATACATTTGTCAGTAATTAAATACGTTATTTCCTAATTAACATTTCGTTTAAAGTACATAATATGAACGTACTTTTTGTATAATGAATGAACGACATGCGGAATGAGACTTGAAACCTAATATGACATCGTTAATTTCATGCATCACCAAACATCGATCAGTCAGAACTTTTCATGCCGGAAACCATAATGGAGCCGGCTTACAGACAATATATTCAGTGCTAATAGAATAAATAGAAAATATATACTAAGGAGTAAAACGTTAATAACAAAATGTAATTAAGTCCACAATGGATTTGGCTTTGTGTATTATATGTCTGAAAAATTTCCCAGGAGGTTTATAATTTGCGGTGATTTGTCATTGGCTAATTATCTAAAACCTGTGGAAATGTTGTAGAATTCACTGGGGATACACTCGATTTATCTCGGCTGTCTTTGATTGTCTTTTCTTAGTAGAGAGCTGGTGCCGATGAATTTATTATTTCCAGAAATGAAGGAGGCGAATTGAATACCAATGAAAACGTGCTTAGCGTCCGGTCCTGTGGCTTGAGTAGATATAAATTAATGAACTCGCTAGATGTCTTGACCAGATAGAAACACGTTGAGTGTATTGAAAACAACAAATACCTAAACTGTTTTATTCCAATCTAAAAGCAAATCGGAAAATAGTTAAAAAGTTCACGAAAGTTTAAGAACAAATTCGTGAGTCTACGCATATATTTTCTTAAATTCATCCGAAATCCCATCATACTGTTAGACCATGATTACCATAATTTCGATTACCTAGTGTTGATAAAATCATGGTTCTGTAACAGCTAAATGTTTAGCAAATGTTGTTCATATAAATTGTTGTAGTACAATGTCACCGTGACTTCTCTTATTGCCAGATAGAAACGAAAGCATTTCTAAAATATTGGATGCAAGACATATAAATTACTGTACAACAAACAAACTGGACAAATTTCTATAGGTGCATTCTTTGGCCGGTTACATACGGGTGATTCCGGGGATGACAGAGCTAGCACGATCGAAGCTAAGCCTAGAATGCTACTGGAAAGAAAGGTTGTTGTCGTATTTATATAGCTCACAACATCTCTAACAGTTTTATTAAATCATCTCTTTGATAAATGTCTTTGCATAACCTACAAGTACATTCTTGTATTGCTCTCTATAAATTTATACATTGCAGCATGTCGAAATGAGCATAAATTTGTATTTTCTCTTGTCAGTCGATATCTCAGAAACGATCTGCTCTGCAAAATGGACTATTTACAACAACAATATTTCAACGTTAGCGTCAAGAATGTGCACATTTCTTTCTGAAATATTAGGAGGTTTTCTATAAAGTCGAAGATACATTTAATACAATATTCAATAACTAACTTTTGTGTACAGCAATATTTTGATTACTTGTTATTGTTAACATCCAATCTTGGTACTTGGAAAACGATCACTTAATTGTCTTGGTAGTCTGAACAATACGGTAAATTCCTTTTATGTGTACAGAAATATAAATCCATGACGAAATGAGCAGAGGACATGCTCAACTGATGTTTTGAGAGATGGTATAGGTGAAGTTGAGTGTGTAAAGCCATTTTTTTTGCCACCGGCCTGACAGGGGGACAGAGTCAGAATACACATTTTCACCATTGATGAAGGTGTTGAAACCTATTGGAACAGCACTGCTAATGAACTTTTCTTTCATTTAATGCCTAAACTGTCAGAAACAACGAATATATGCACAAAATAAAACTTAACAAAACACGAATAATATTAATAAAGCTACAATGTAATCAGCTACAGAAACAATGACATCGTGATTACAACTAAAACATAAATTCAACACGACCCAAGTCATCTAGGACAGCTTATCACACTGAAATACGGGTTTATTTTGAAATATGAGAATGTTTTAAAATAAAAAGTTATAGAGAAAAGTTTTTGGATGACCTTCTACCCTAAGAGAAAAAGAAGAAACTTACCATATCAAATATTTGTGTCAGCGTCAGTCCCATTCGTATGATTACAGGTGTACTTGCATTCCGTACAGGTCGTACCGTACGTTCATAACCATTGAACAGATAGTGCATAAGGCGCTGTTCATCCGGAACACCTCTGGTATAGCTTGGAACATTCGGTACGACTCTGTCCTTTTGGTCATGTGGTATTGAGTAAGTTGTGTCTTCTTCCAAAGGGTTATTGAACATGTCTTTTATCTTAAGATGGGTATCAGCAGCCACAACTGAAAAAAAGAAGATTTTTATAAAATACGATAACAATGTATATTAAGTTTATGTTTTTCGGTGGTTTATCGAAATACAACGGTGGATTATATCCCGATAAAATCACTGTCTACTCAGTGAAAATTACTAAAATCTGTTACCCGGATTAACGTCAGAAAGTATACCGAACATAATGATTGCCGGAAACCATACAACGACGTCACGTTTGCTCTAACTTTTGATGACGTTTCAACCGGTTTTCGACATTTGATTTAAATAAGCTAAAAAAAAGTAGAGTTTGAGACATAAAATAATCAAAGAAATTGTTTGCATCGATGGTATATCACTATAATTTCACCCATGAACACAAAACGTAGTTATTTTCTCTCGTGGCTACGCTTTTGGTGCCAACTAGGTAAAAAACACCGAAACCAACAAATTTCCTTTATTTGTATAATAGTTTACTGTTCCTTTAGAACCATCGCATACTCTCTCATCTTATCAATTTGGTAATAACGGAAAGTTACCACGACCAACACGCGATTACGCGATGTTTTCTTGCTGTAACTTTTTGCATATTATCTTGACATCGCGAATCGTCACCATGGTAGCTTTGCGTTATCACCTAAAAAAATAAAAGAGAAATGACAATTTTCCTAACAGAACACCGTAGTATAAACGTGGCGTAACAATTTGGAAATAAGCATTATTTCTGGTAAAAGTAAGTGTGATTAAACTTTCTAAGAACCAAAGTAGGTTGAGCAATGTAACTATCAATCTTTATTACGACCCATTTTCTACAGTTGTAAATTTTATTGACATTCTCGTTTCACTGACATAATTTGAAAATGTAGAAATATGCAATTTAAGCGTGACCGTATGGGATATAATTTCAGGAACATTCTATGTAATGAGTACTTCAGCAAATCATTGGTTGGAAATACGACTTTGACAAAGCTTTGTCATAACAATGACGTAAGTAAAACTTATTAATTTTCAGTCTCATTGAAATCAGAAACTTTCTTCGAACCTCATACGGTGGCCCCTTGATAACCATTTTGACTTTTTTCATACAAACAAGAATTTTACAGAGGACTGTGTCTGCCAGCATGTGTTAAAGGTATTATACTAGCTGACCTGTACTATACGCAGCTTAAAAGTACAAACACATGTAAAGACAATATTATCAAAATTGGATATTGAAGTTTAACTCATACATGTACATAAAAAAAAAGATATAAAAGCATATTAAGCACATAATTCACTACGATATTTGTTTCAGAAAAGTCCATACATTTTCTAAACTGTTTAGAATATCAACGCGATAGGTAAATGGCTACCTGATGGCAGAAACATGCATGCCATCATACGGTTTAGTAAATTGTATTTTCTGTATACAGTATTCCGGGTATAACGAACTCCTTCGGACCATGTAAGTTTGTTCCTTATATTGGGAATATATTATTGCCACAAAGCATTTTATATTTAAAATGGACGGAATCAAATCGGGCCGCAGATAATTTGTTCCGTATATCAAGAAGTTCGCTATATCCAGATTCGTTCTATACGGAGTTACATGTATGTCAATCTTTCTGCGTAAAGGTTTGGAATTCTGCTGCTGAGGCAATCGTTCAGAAAAATCAGAAAGGAAAGTACTGCGAATAGCTGACAGTATTTAATCGAGGTTTGAGAAATCCAAAGACATAAAGATCATTAAAACGACAGAAAAGACTGAGATATTATTCCTATCTGAACGGTTTAATGCGGATGCTAATACCGACTATAGTAAACACAGGCATTGCTTATTTATAAACGTCAAAGTTTTGTCTAATTAAGATATAATCTACGATTTAGAGTGATTTTCGAAACTTGTAGCATTCCCAAGAGGTTATGTGCGGAATAATTCACGAGGACGAATCCCGAATGACTATTTACATTTTCGTCCTCGCAGATTATTCTGTTGTCACATAACCGACGGAGAAACTTCAATGTGCGATAAATTGCTCTACGACATACTGAAAGTACAACAGTGTAGATTATTTCCATCCTTATAAGTAAAACTGAAAATAGTTCGAGTGGACAGTGAAGTCGTTCTAAAACAGTGGCTGTCGGAAGCCAGCCCCTCATGTGTACCAACATGCAAGATATCATACTTTACTACATTTTACAAAATCAGATTCTGTTTTGTTATAGAAATGCTGGATACGTCAGACACATAGACCTGTTTGCGCATGACGAAATAAAATGTTGTAAATAACATCTAAATGTAGGGCAAACACTAAGTCACTTAAAGGCTGAAATAGAGAAATTTATCCAACATAGAAACCAGGCCCGACTCGGTCGATAGCGCTCCCTCTTTTGGGTTTCTATATTGTTATAACGTTATAAAATTGGCACCGCTTTACTCTTTAATGTACTTTTGTGTCACCTATTCTATAAGTGATATCAATAGGTCAAATAAGTGATATAACTCATTCCAATAGGTGATGTAATCTATTCGAGGGGAAGGTGCAAACTCACTTATTCGAAAGTTTGATATCACAAAAATGCGTTAAATAGAAAAAATGTACCATATACATTTGGACCAATATATTAAGAACTTAAATACGGACCCTGAAAAATATACACAATCAGTTTGAAAAAGTACGAATTTTGTCGCAGATTTCTACATTATAATTATCATTTTTCCGATTAAAACTAGATCGTGATGACCAGATAAAACTCAGTGGACTTGATACATTGAATCTTTCATTTCCATTGCAATTCCAAATTTGCATGAAAGAAACAAAATGTCACAGACACCGAAGGCATCGATAAAACACAGACTTGAGTGATGAAATAATGACTCGCTAGCCAAATAAGACAGTTCACATCCATCTGTATGATAAAATATATCTTATTTGCAATTTTGTAATCTACTCTTTATCAGACGTCGCTTGAAGCTTTGGTGAACTGAAAACAATTGTGTAAGATATTTTCTTTCTCACTGAATAACTTCTTCAGGGAAATAATACCTTTCATGATTCATTGTTTAAAAAATGTTTACTGAGATTGCTGGCAATGTTGGTAGTTTACATGCTCTTGTCGTATGTTCGGGCGTAAACATGTGTGTTCGGGCGTAAACATGTATGTTCGGGCGTAAACATGTGTGTTTAGGGGTAACGGTTATGGTGGGATTTAAGCAATAGTGTATGTAAATGTGTATGATTGCATAATAATCCAAGAAACATATTAATGAACTTGTTTCATTTTAAAATCAATTGAAAACACGTTTAAATGTATCCAATTTTAACAAATGCGATCCTCGGTTTTGTTGTGTTATTACACAAACCAATAAAATCCAGTCGAAACTTACTTAAAAAATCATACTGGTGTTTTGATGGTGTATGGGGAATACTTGTTTTAAGTTTACATCTTGATCAATTTATCTAATTGATATTTAGTGATAACATTTGACAACATGATACAATGACATCCGGGGAAACTTCGGAAATGAAACTCTGATACTGTAGAATGTTTCAAACTGTATATTTACTTAACCCATTTGAATATTTTACGATAGGTTGTAAGAGTTCTTTTTTGACAGAAAGTTAGAGCGATTCTGACGTCTGCACGGAGAAAATTAGATTTAGTAAATTAAAGAATTTTCTGTCGTTTTTATAGAAACTTATCAAAATCAAAATGTATATCACATAGAGAAAATTCAAAGCAGGAAGTCAATATTGTACCACGAAATGATACTCATGTAATCAAATAAGGCTTCACTGTTAAAGCTAATTAATGTTAGATTGCAAATATAATGTCTAACTGTAGCCCCCGTTTGTAGCCCCTGTTTGTTGCCCCCGTCTGACTTTGGTTTTCATAAGGTAGCGCCAAACAATAGCTAGGAGTTCATTCACTAAAATTCACAAAAAAATATTTGGAAAGGTCTTTTTAATATCTAAAAAATGGTGGTACACATTTTTTACAAAAAGAAATAGGTCACTAAATGTACTCAATTTCTTACCTGTTGTAATTTTTTGAACAAGGTTTACAGCTATGGGGAACCTCTAAACAAAAAATACAATGCATTTTTAAAATTGGAGTCGTGTCATAGATTTGTGAAAACATTGATTTTTACAATTCTATGAACATTCTAATGTGATGAGGTGCTTATAACCTCCTACCACAGCTAATTTAAGAGCATAAAATTAATCTGAAGACAGATATTTAAAATATGTTACACCATTCCATGAAGCCGAACATGCAACATAACTGTTGGTATACGTGACTACTCGTAGATACCCGTAGATGTAAACCGTGTTCAAAATTGATAAAAGTTTCTTTTCTTTTGTTTATTTCTTTGTGTAATCATGATTTTCATCGTATGTTTTGATTTTTGAAAAGTATTTTAATCCTTAGTTTAACAAAGAATTTTCATCATAACATACTCGCTATGTTCATTGTATTTTTCAGAGAGCGAGTTCCAATCAGTTCAGAAAAAAGTAAGTTTGCAGACTTGGTTTTATACTATTTTTTAAGGGAGATTATTATGGTGTGCAATTACATGTAGCTACGAATATCTTCCTTTCCGAAAATGGCATATGGTTAATTCACTAGTAGTATTGGCTTTCAAGGTCTATCACATGTACAGTAGCGGACTGCTTTATTCTCCAAGGGACAGATGCACAAAATATATCACTGGCTTGTAGAGCAACTACAATGACAATTGAATCCTTTCTGACCGCGAACCGTCCAGGGACATTGTTAAGAAAATAAATATTGTAAACCAAAAGTCTTTCTGAAAGCTGATGAAATTGTTTACATATAAAACAATAATTTAAGTTTGTCAGTAGTAATGTTGCAGTTTGCAGCACAGCTATCATCTTGGTAGCGTGAATGATTCTTAAACGTTATAGCGAGTATGTTGGTTTCTCTGTCCAGTGCAATTGTTACAGCGTTCGATAACACCTATAGTCGCTAGGGATTGGTCCCTGTGTTTTAATTAACCCGCTGCAAATAATCTTTATTAGCATCACAGTATACTTGCACTTTTATAGAATAATCGTCTTTTCACCTTAATGAACATGTCGTATACAGTGTTTTATTGAGTCTTGATATGTTTGTTGTGTCTTGCGGAGGACGTACTGTAGTTGCTTTTCACATTAATGTCAAACTATGGTTTACTTCTATAGGTTCTATTACATTGTCTCTACAATGTTTTGCGCTATGCTATATCTAATGTCTTTATGATGTTAGACATACAACTAATTGATTGTTTAAATGGCTTTATATTAAATTATTGTTTTAAAGTGATGTGTCCCTTAAAAGTGACCACTATAAATAAAAAGACGACATTAATCACTGAGTTATTCCAATTGAAAAAATATATGAATCTGTTAAATAGTTTCATTCCCATTGAATGTAGACAAAATCAGTTTTTTATTATCCTAGTCCACGTAAACCTTCCTTTCATACAATTCAAGAAGAGAAAGAACTCAGCATAACTCATGTTTTACTTGCTTTCAAAACATTTACTACGATTAAGCACTATTCTGAATCATAAGTCAGATGGAAGGGTTGTCTTGAAGGGTTGTCATTTTAAGTGTACTCATTGATTGTTTTAATATCTTCATAACCGTATACATGCAGACGCAAGGCCCACTGGTGGTTTGCATTTCCGTAACCTACGTGACACTCTCGGTTTTGTTTATGGTTTTCGTAGTTAAGTCAATAGTTTCTGTACTGTCCTCCATTTCTGACTTCATTGTGACACCACATTTACATACTGAGCAAGTGTACACAAAAAATGAATATAACAGTTTGTAATTAAAAATAAGGATGAATATGACTCTATCATAAATAAAATCTTTGTACATAGATGAATGATTTTTTTCAAATCGGCTATAATTGTTATTGTCATATCATGTTCTAACACGGGAGGAATTTAAAAGGTTTCAATACTAGAACACATAAATCTTAAAACAAATATTATTTAGGCCAAGCTTGGTAATATCAACGTTCGGATAACTGAATCGCTCAATACCTTAATTAATTTGGGTAACCACAAGTTATATCTGACATAAACAATGTGTTCATGTACGTTTACATGAAACAATTAGAAAAATATTTATAAAAAAAAACCTAACTACATTTCCTTTTTTATCAGCATGCCACAAGAACCACACAATATTAATATACAATTTTCTTGACCTTAAATCGATTTTAAAGACCCCCACACACATGATATAATAAATTAAAACAAAACAAAACAGAAACAAACAAAGTACTGAAAGCCTTATTGCACAAAAGAGCTTTATAGATGGGACATTGAACAATGATTATACGTGTATTGAAATGTTAAACCCACCCACATGATTTTATTTACATTTTAGTTACAATAACACAATTCATCAAAGGCCATATATTATTCTTGCTTTAGTATGATACTCTATTTCACAAAGTGCTTTGAGGTGGCGACCTAATTTAATCGATTTTGCTGATACCATGAGAGATCATAAAAGGTATCTATAATGCACGGACGGTGCTTCTGTAAGATGTTTTTTTTAAGCGGATCAATGTTTTATTGCGGGTCGCAAGCAGCGGCCCGCTATATTTGATACGTGGTGAGTAAAAGATGCATGGAGGCTTAAGCACTAGATGGAATATATGCGTCTCTCTTCCTCGAAAAATTGAAGTACATCTGAGATGAAAACTGTAGGGACAGTCTATTTTTTTTAAATGCGAGAGTTGTCGTTTGTTATTGAGTTGTCGTTCGTTTAATAGAGAAAAGCGCGTTTCACGTTTCAGGCGACATCAACGCTGAGAAGAACGAAAATACGATTTCGTTTTCCTCTTATACAGCTTTTGACATTAAAGTAATGAAGCACATTCGACTGAATAATCTTCGACTGCCTTCTTAATTACTTTATTTTTTTCCCTTATCAGTAGTCAGTCTCCTTGGTGTAATTAGTAAAGGCGTCTGTACCGTAATATTTGTATGTATTTTATTCGACTGAGTTCGGAACCCACCCAAACCCAGTTGTTTAACTGTTATTTTCAACAACTGCATTCAATTTTTTTCTTCAACTAATATTTTTATTCATCCAATTTGATAACTTATGCTGCGGAACATTATGTCTTGTTAGATACTGGCAGAACTAGGTGAGACATGCGTATCTCATAACAAGAACACAAACATATCATAACAAACATTATTAAATTCTACAAGTGTAAGTTAATTTACACACATTCTCATTACTTGTTTTATTCCTGAAGCACCCGGAAGAATAATAAAATACACTTGGAATAAGTATGTTATTACTTGATATCATATTACGTTCCATTAAGTCTATCAACACAACCTACGGTTCGAAAGAGAATATAAGAATATGTCACTGGTTGGAATATCTGGCTCGGGGGGTAACTGATTTTGGTGCATGTAATGAGGCTCTGTACTTAAGGAATTGTGGCCCGGACAAGAAAATTAAATAAAGGGGTAAACTAGGAAAAGCTAGAGTTAAGGTCTTTGTACACTGCACTTACTCTTTGTGTCCTCTGTGAGTGTGTAAAGTTTAAATAACTTCCCTTGAATACGTCCATAGTTATGCTCTGGACTAAAGTGTGAAGGATTGACGCACGGACGGAGGCGTGGGGGATAGCTAATGACTTACAATGTACATTTCTTATAGAAATGTATTCATTTACGCATTTATTTATAAAAATAGTTTGTTCT
>JAUMHA010386992.1:0-24595 GCA_032359765.1 Saxidomus gigantea
CAAATTGTATTGCTTATGACATAAGCGTCATGATGCCGCCAAATATTGTTGGTCAAGGTCATATTTGACAGAGTTATGCCCCTTTTTGTATTTAGATTTTGTCACCAAATTATTGGTTATTCTGACAAAGCGTAAGAGGCCGACACAAGTGTTCTACTGGACATCCATCTAGTTTTTAAATATTTGTCTAGTTAAGGCAGTACATTTTCGTCTCATGTGAGATGTTCTCTTTTGGTTGTTTTTAAATATTGTATGACCAAATTTACACTTTTTTGTTTTAGTAAAATTTGATATGGCACATGAAATTTTAATATCATGAACTTGTCGGAGGAAATATAAACGATATAGTAAGCGACATAGAATTGATTATTTGCATATTAATGTTCAGTCAGGTCTTACATTACTTGATATGGTGATAATTCTTTTGTTATTTGCTTATGATATGGTAATTCTAGGTAAATCTCCTACTGAATTACAACATCATTAATTACAAACATATTGCAATACTTTGGGAATTAAGGTTAGCACTAATAAAACAAAAAATATGATATTTCGCAAACGTGGACGTTTGCTACAAAGTGAACAATGGGCTTAGGTTGACCAGAATATCGACGTTGTTAATGAATTTAACTATTTAGGTACTGTTTTTAATCATACAGGTAATTTTACACTAAACCAGGAAATTTAATCCGTGAAGCACTTAAACGCGTTATTGAATGTTTGAACTAAATTCAACGACGTTATCGTTTTGTAGGTCTGAGTTTGGGATATGCTTCTAAATTTGGGGTTATACTAAGAGATGGAAAGCATTCATCTGAAATTTTGTAAAAGATTGTTGAAGATTAAACAAATACGTGTAATGCAGGAATCTATATTTTTTATTTTATACTAATTTATTTATTCTCGATTGCGAAACAAGTTATTACAACTTAGATTAATCGCTCTCGAGACTCATTCCAGATGGAATCAACCTCGAAGAGAGAGAGGCAATGTGGAATTATTGTGTCTTGCCTAAGGACACTACCGACATCGCTTCGATCCTGAGGCGAACGCGCTACCACTGCGCCACGGCGGCTCCACAGGAATCTATGATGAGCTGAACCGTTACCAATTATATATTTCCGTTATGTTAGAATATTCAAATATTGATGTAAAGTAAGAAGTTCAGATAATGTCATTTTGAGAACAGTATATATATCGCAGAAAAGGTCATAAAATTGGGTATCAAATGTTATGAAACTTTTATGTGTATTTGGTTATGCGTACGTCTTTGATAGTGATAATGTAAATCCAAACCTATTTTATTGAGTTTAGAACAAGATAAGTTGAGACTTGGCAAGCAGGTGTATTAAATGGTAGTTTTGCTTTAAATAATTATAAACTTTTTTAAAACACAATTTTTTTATGAAAGTTATCTTGATGTTTTGTCTAGGAAGCAGAGAATGTTTTCTTGCGGGTTACGACTTTCTACACATCAACTTACAAACTGGTCGTTATTCTAGAAATAATATACCACAAAAAGAAAGATATTATCAGTTGAGTAACACTTCAGATTTAGAAGATGAGTATCACCTGCTATGTAAATGTCAACTTTTTAATGAAAATACATTAGTTAACATGATCATGTTAGACTGTCAATGTTTCAATTTAAAGAGCTACCAAGAACCCTAAACATCATTTTTCTATAAAGGTACCATTGTTTGTTTGTTGTAAAAAAAAATTGTTCTTACGACTTGCCATTTTGAAATTCCTTTGAAACTATAAAGAATACTAATGGTTTTCCTGGTTATCTTCTCTTCAGTATTTGAAGGTCTAAAATATTAGTATTCCCCCCGCCTTGGCGGAGGGGATATAGTAACGAGCTTCGTCCGTCCGTCCGTCCGTCCGTCCGTCACACTTTTGTCCGGTGCAAAACTCAAAAGTACCGAAACTTTACACACAGAAAGAAGACATTGAGAGGTAGTGCCGTGCCAAAAAACCATAACTCTAACTTGCCTTATTTTTGAATTACTCCCCTTTGTTACATTTTCTTGATTTGTCTTGTCCTGTGCATGACTCCAAAAACACTGAAGGGAATAACTTGAAACTTAATTCAGTGATAGAGCACAATGATGGGAAGTACATGCCCAAGAACCATAACTCTACCTTGTCTAAGTATACCCCGCTAAATACTAATATTTTATTGAATTAGAAACAATACCATATCCATTCCTCCCACCTAAATTTTCTTGGTCATAGAAAGAGCTATTGGCGGGGATATGGCCATGTTGAACATGGCTCTTGTTTCATTTTGCATTTACTAATGTGTAGTTGTTTTTTGGGGGGGTTGGGGGTTTGGGGGTGGGGGTGTTGAAAGATAAATATTTACGTGTTAATATTAAATAATAGTACCATGTTAGTGTAAGCATTCTTACAATGCATTGTTAAGATGATGGTAAAATTCTAGCCTCTAAAGTATTCACAAGCCAGTCGGCAGACGGACAACATTTTTTGGGTATGAGTTTCTTTCCATTATGATATACCATATAGTTTAGTGGGGTCTTACTGCTAAGGGAAGCTTTCATTTACGCATGAAGGGGTCAATAGGTCGTTAAACTTTGACAAAATACTTAAACTACATTTGTAATTTGTCTCATATTTGCTCAGACAGACGGTCGGATAATCACAATGATGTTCATACACATGTTAGCTTATTGCGTAAGTCGCCATGATGCACCTTTAGTCGAAGTAAGAAATTGTTATCTAATAACGGAACTGACTATATTATTGCCATGTACCGAACCCACAAAGCATCTTCTTAAAAAAAGCTGTTTTAGCTAAGTTTCCTTTCTTGAAATAAAAATGTTCACAGAGCCTTTTTACTCCAGTGTCGAGCGCTTGCTGTTGTTGAAGTCCTCTAGCTGTCAAACCTATTCATAGTGTCTAGGAATTATTAAAAAGTACTGTTGACAGGAAAGAGTTAACATAGCATAGTTAAATGTTTAGATGCTTTATTGACATGGCAAATGCCAATAAAAAGTCATCAGTTGTCAACTTAAACGAAATAAGGATATAAAGGATGTTGCCTAGGGAAGGTTGGAATTCCAGGAAAAACTATATGATGGGGTTTTAAAAAACAGTAACCAAATTAAAAGCCGCAAATGCGTAGGTAGGGATTATAAAGGATGGGGTATCGCTGTCTTATAATGCAACACAATTGTCAGGTCAAACACCGACAGCAAATTTGAACGGATGCAAAAAGGAGATGTCGCAGGATCTAATAATTTTGCTAGACATTCTGTTATGTGTTATTAATGGCTTAATGAATAATTATCTGCAAATTCAAGCAACAACGGAACACGAATATTGCATATCAAATATTAGATTTTATTCGTGGCGGTAAAGCGGCTTAAGCACGCAATCCTTCAATTAAAGGCCCATACCATTATCAGTTTTTACTATTAAATTACACTTCTTTAATTGATAGCAAATTGCCCAGTCCTTTTTTCATTCAAACAGCAACAAAATCAATGCTATCAGTTGTTTAATTGACCCAAACAAATCTTTGAAAATATAAATCATAATACCAGATTGACCAGAAATAACTTATTGGCCAGACACTGTTACAAACCAAACAAAAGCGTATGACTTTTCTTCATTAATTTAAAGATATGATCAATTTATTGTATTTACAATTCTCTTTCAGCGGCGGAAGCTATTTATTTTGCCCACCGGAACCCAGAATTATGTTTACACATACCTTCTGAAAGTGGAACAATAGTTGGCAAGGTATACGCTTTCCCGAATGTCAATGATGGTTGTGTCGTAAAAACGAACACCTCTCACATGCTGATCTATGACGTTACAGGAGAAAGTGCAATATTTGAAACAAACTCAACCGGATTCATCATATTACGAACGCCTCTCCCAGATACAGCAACAGGTAAGAAAAACAGATTATGCAACTACATGTACGTGTAAGATATCACAGTTTAGATTACTGATTTAAAAGTACAATTTAAATACTTTTAATTGATTTTCATTGAAGATATTTTTATCTATCCCCCGGCACAATTTAATATCTTTTCCAGTTACAGTTGCCAATGATCTATGGAGGAATCATAGATATCAAGGCAATGCAATTATACCCGAGGAAATTGATAAACGTGTTAACATTCATTGATGGATGAATTTAAGTTTTTGGCCAAAAGGACTTCAAATTTTTCAGCGAATATGAATGAAACCTGACATACATAATAACCATATAGAATTATTGTGTAAAATGTTTTTGTAATGCTACAAAGAATCAAACAAATATAACTAGTTTGTGTGATGGCATTCCTGCAATATCAAAGATTTGTGTGGGCGTATTTGTCAAATTATATGACCTAAGTTTTTTTATTCCTTTTTGTGTGTACGGTAGTGATCTCAAACAATAATTATTCATTATTACTGTAAATGCATATTTTGTTTTAAGGTCCAGTCATTCTAAAGATTTCTGCTTCCTGCCCAAACGGAGAGGGCAATGTGATTTCCACAGACACCGCGGTGACCGTCAACTTCCATCGAACACAGACAGATTCTCAACTTACCACAAACCAGATTATTCCTGATAAATCCACTGTCGATCGTATATGTTTTTCTCACATTTCCAAAAATTCCACTCTTAGTGTGGAAGAAAATATAAAGGATGTTGTTCTAGGAAGACTGAACACCTGCTGGGACGACGACAAGTACGAGCGGAGTTACATGATAGAAAAACGTAAGTGATGGATGCTTAGTTCAATTATTACTCGAAATTTGTTTAAGTTCGAAGGATAAACGAACTCTTTTCAGAGTGTATTGATCGCTCTGCTCTCAATACACCCCCTGATCGAACCAATCACCTTCGATGAAAACAGTCGCCGTTTCAATTCATTGGCGCTGTTTGACTTGTCAAACGGCACGGCACATGGACCTTTCCAAGTATCGAACCCAGCTCCTGTATATTGCAAAGCAAATGCTTTGATCACTAAATCATTATTGAAAACTTTAAATAGATTCCAACACGTACATGTATAAGACAGAACTTAATTCTTATTACTACTAAGTCAACAGTAAAGTTAAACGATAGATAAAGGTGTGTCTCGTAAAGTATTCTAAATATATTTCAGATCTTTTCTTTTTAACAGCATATTTACATATTTATATATTTGATGATCTAAATTTAATGCTTTTCTTTAAAAAGTAATGCGAAATAATGTCCTATCATGCGTAAATCATGCAAAGATAAGAGCATATCCCTTAAAATGCAAACAAGTTAAGAATGCTAAGACATTGTGCCCCCAGACTCAATTTTCGTCGCATTCAATGCGACTGATACGCATTTATAGATGGTAATTCATTACTCAATAGGCTTACGACCATTGGAGGTACTCATTGCGCCCATTGCCTGTCATATCGTTATTAACTTTGTTAGCCTTTTCAGCAATAGCATGAGACTGTGTCAACAATGCCATATGCTTGTAAATAAAGCACTTTGAAATGATCGAATGTCTAATGGGAATTATGGTATGCTTTTAACTGATTAAACAGTCGGTAATCTCATAGGCATGCATAATTCCTAGCAGTCGACAAGAACGCGTGTGGTCAAATTATTTAATTTAATTAAATCGTGTGTGAAATAAATGCCAAACAGAATTTACCGATTGACCTAATGAATATTTTAATAAAGTGAATACTAAATAAAAACGGAATCCGCTTCCTCATTCTGTCCGTAACATAAGAGAAACTGAACAAAATTTCGAGGGAAGAAAATCAAAATTATGATCAACTTGATGATAAACGCAATATAGAAGTAGAGTTAATACATTTTATAGTTATAACACGTACAGTGAAATCGTCTCAGTGTAAGAGACTACTGAGATAGGGCATACTAACAGCTTGCTACCAAAATCATTACCGGACATGCACATCAAGCACACTTGACCATATTTAAAAATATATTTCTTACAATCTTTTGTCTTCAAGGTTGGTGCATTATATACACTCAATGCGACAGTGTATTAGATATAAATAACACACGACGCGTCCATTAAAAACCATACTAAAGAATGATATGTCATAATAAAGAGGTCTTAAGCTCCCTTATAACATAAAGGATATAGTGAACCCGACTATCAACGCTGTCTTGTAGATTATACTACTTAGTTTTCCGGTAAAGAGGGAAAAAACTTAAAGAATGTGACTGTGGTTGTGAAAGTTTCTGTAAAAATGAGAATTATGTTGCATCTTAACGTGTCGATAAATCACACTCACTTTGTCACTATTATATTCCAACATTAGGGATACATGAAGCTGCAATGATGTGACCTATATCTTAGTTGTTGTCATTGGTGACTGCTTCCTCAACTTGAACGCATTTTACCCGAAATTTGAATATGAGTTTTAATTCACGTGTTTAATAACCGAATGCAATCCCACCGTAAACACGTAGTGGTAGATTTCAAGAACAACATATAAGCATAATTTAGCACTAGTGTTTGTCTTGCGTTTATCTTTTGTTTTTATTAGAAGTGGTTGACTTATATGGGCTTGATTTAGTATTGTATAAAAACAGTACTGCTCACATAACCAATGATAGACATGATTCTGGAGGTACTCTATGATTTTTATTACTCACGCAAACGTCGCCTATAATTACCCTTAACCTGTTAATTTTCGAAAATAGATAGTCAGTTGGAAGCATTTGTGATACCTATGGGGATTTCTATAATAACGTAGAAACTCAATCGCTAAAAAATATGCATTTGCCATTCGGTCAGTTATGTGAGAAGAAAAATGCCAACAACAGGTTAGGTATAATAAATCATTTTTTATCACGACACTCTTGTAACTTTTACTTAGATTTATTTCCCTGTATATCAGTTTTAAAATTTAGTATGAGTACACGTTTATATTGATCAAATCTGAGTAGACAAAATAAGTAAAGATATTAGTATTCAAGTCTGCTATGGGGCAACCTAGCTGATGCGATAAGCCAGTTATATTCCCCATGACACTGACCAGAAAGTAATTGCAAGTAATAGTTTCTGTCGCTGCTGTCAGTAGAAAGGTTTCAGAGAGAATTTTCTATTATAGGACTGCCACTTAAGGGTGGCAGACACGACACTTTTTTATCGGTAAATCAAGGAATTTTCTGAGTGGAAGCACCTAGAGGAATTTTTTCATAACACTTCTTTACAGGTTATACTAGTTAGACGCCCAAACGATACTGAATGCTCTGCAAATATGTACAAATAACTTTCATTAATTACTTTTTAACATTTAGTAGTTTCGTTACTGGAACATTGGAATTGAAATAAAGCTAATAAAAACCAGATCTTTTCACTGAATATAATCCCCTGTCAGGGGTGATTGTGTACACTTAAAAATAGAAAGAAAGAGCAAAGTAAGAAATATCAAAGGCAGATATTTGTATTTCAACACAAACATTGTATGCAGTGCAATACTATACTTTAACATATATTAAATTATTTCGTGATCGACAATCTATGAGATAAAAGTTGTTATAATCAGTAGCTATATCTGACTTAGTGCAGTGATGGTTTTACTTTATCCACACTCGGCGCCAATTGAACTATAAACATTACGTTCTAAATAGGAATGCTAGCATCGAACTGGGATTGTGCAGAATGACCTGGCCGATTACATTTCAATAATTCCACATCGATGCATTGACGTGCGAAAAGAACTTTAACCAGTTTCTATAACATAGAAGGCAAAAGGATCATGAAAGCATGCAAAATTAGTTTCTGATAAATCAATACATTTTTACTCAATATTCAAAATAGAGCAATAACCGGTCCCCCCCAAAAAAGAATTCATGGGACGTCTGTGTAGGCTAATATGTGAGGCTTGAGACGAGAGGTTTTTCTCCAACAGCAAGAATGGATTATTCGTGTTCTCCATTGTTCCCAGTATTTCCTTGTTGCGAGTGCTATTATGCTGACAATAACAGATCTTATTTATCACAGCGTTTTTTCCAGACACTTCGAGTTAAATCGGAAATTGAAAACTACTTTTGCGATTATTCAATAACACCGTGAGAAAATGAATTAATGTAGGATAACTTGTAATCGATCATTATAATTTGAAAAAGGGAAATTAACAAAGGGTGTTCGAATGGCTCCAACGAACCGTTTACGTTGTACAAAAAAAAGTTATCGGCCTACAACCACTACTTATTACATATCAACATGGTTTGCTTGGAAATCTAAAAACCTATGTTATATGATGTATTTTTCGAGGACCTTTGTGCCTTTCTACCAGTTACGAGGCCTGTTTAAGAACTTTTTCAACTTGTAAGATGTCTGTTTGGAAGCACGCCCTTCTATTCGTGTAGGAAACTAATAAAACTGCCTGTTACGAAGATCAAAGACATTTATTGGTCTACTAAAGTCTCCTTAAGTACAATAAACAGACGTGTAGTCGGTTTAACAGTCATTTACGTATTGATAATGCAATAACTCGAACTGAATAGTCTAAAATGCTACAGTCATTTGTTCTTGAGGCGACAAGGAAAATGCATGTAACGGATGTGAATTGGAAGGTCTTTTTAAAGTATATATTTTACTTTTGACATGTCACAACTCTTCGACCTTTCCAAGTACATATTGCCTCAGAATTTTTTGTTTTATATTAATGTTAAAAGACGGCATCATTACAGCTTGAATTACTTGTTCGTCACTTTATTGGTCTCACAGAGACGAACAAAGTACTTTTGCATAATTTACTCAAAAACAACGGGATCTGCAGTTTCGACAAAAACATGTTTGCATCTAGCATTAAAAACGTTGGGCATGGGATAAACTATCCCTCAAAGACACATTCGTGTCTCAATAAATCGTCTTTACTACTTCTATACATGCAAAAGAGCCAAAACCAGGTCTATACGAGTATGGCATTTGCGTGTCTGCATATCGTTGCTTGTTTTACACCAAGAATGTAGATAAAATATTGAGAATATCTAAGTGATGTCTGTTTAAGAGATAAGTCCAATTTTGTTGAGAAATTGTAGAACTGAATCTACTCGTTTTTTAAATTAATTTAAAAAGCATGTGTGTAACGCAACTATTGACAATTTTGATTTTATGTTCCGAACTGAACCTGTTTTTGACGTGTTATGCAAATTCTTAGCTGGATAGAAACAAGATTTGTTTTTGTTAAAATAATATGGAAATACTCCATGTCAGATTGAGAATTGTTTGTTATATCTGTTCTCCAAGCATGGAAATAGTTTTCATTAGAGAAAATAAAATCGTTTAAATGCATTGCTCTGGTGACTAGATACTTCGAGAAATATTCAAATATTTATCCATTACAGATGGGCAACATAAATATTGTGTGAAAAAATAATTCCACAGAAATACACATAGCCAATATTCAGTGCTGTCAGATTCCGATTATTTTGTTCTTATGGATCTGAGAATGCTGCGTCATGTCTCGTCTGCTATTTTAAATCATTGTACTGATTGAAAGAACCCTGCATTTAAATCAGATTAATATGTTGACATGAAACTTGACTTTTAAAACGCATTCGTTCTCAGATGATCATTGCCTTTTGACCTACTAAGCGGGTATGTTTTGATATGCCATGAAACCAGTGATTCTGTAAAAGCAAGTATTTTCTTTCAGAAGTGCTTTCAAAACTCTTAAAATGGATATTACACGAATGTACGAAACGACAATTTAAACATGTAAATTACTTGACAATTTTTTGTCAGCACTGACTGTCTTGTGAGAAAAAACGTATGTGGTATAAATGTCTCAAAATGGAGCCATTTCTTCTGAAGAAATGTCAAATTTCCGTTCGTTCCAATTGTGCTTCTGTTAATGATGAATCGAGAAATGTTATCAAGTGCTTTGAATTGCAAATGAAATTAGGAAGAATTATCGCCGAAAGAGAATTGTTAGTATCGCATAAAGCCTAGGGAGTATTTTATAGAGTATCACAGATATCACAACTCGTGAACCAATCCTAACTTCATGGGTAGATTTAAATAACCCCTAATACGTCTTTAACCGTAATATATTTTTCAGCAAAGAGCCGGTTCAGTATAGATCCTGTTACTTCAGAAGTCAGACTGATAAAACAACTCGACAGGGAATCTCTCGGTGACAATAAAGGCCAGCCAGACAGTAGCTTCGGTATCCAACCGCTAAAAATAACATGCGAAGTGAAAATAGATGGTGTCACTTATACATCAGAAAGACACCGACTTAATGTAACGGTGCTTGACGTGAATGACAACCCACCAAGATTTCACCGTCATAATGGTTCACAAAACATCAGTAAAAACGTAGAAATCCAAAATGACACTTCATACCAGGTAAGTTTGAAAAAGAAAACACTTAAACTGCGTGGAGCGATGCACTAGATATGGCCCATTCTGACTCCACCAGTACAATAAACGATTAGAAAATGGTCAATAAATACTGTGGTCTTTGCTATAGTCAATATCTGTCGTGGAGATAAGAATTGATAGAAAAATTAACAAGGTTTTAATGGGGTCAGTCTTCCCACACCGTACGGATAAGAATCCACGATCTTCTTGCTGGGAGTCCCACGTACAACCAATTATTATGATAATGTCAACAATGGCTGCTTACCACCGGAAATAAATCTGTCAAAAATCGATGGTTGTGCTATTACTTTTCAATAAAACAACCTGTGTTTTGAAATATAATGAATTATCAAAGTGTTTGTGCCTGCTTAATCTCTTACGTCTTTTTGTCTTTAAATGCTTTGCTCCTGTTATTACATAGGCTCTTCACAATAATAGCCGTAAAATAGTCAATATCTGTTGGAAGTTTCGAATGAAAGCACGGAAATAGGCGCAGTAAAGAGTCGCATTTTCTCTCATGTTCGCTTTTACTTCAGCTTAATGTTTGTAAACCAAATGACGTGACCTGTGTAATTGTGAAAGCTTCGAGTGATAACCGTTCGTAAAGGTATGAAATTCTCGAAGAACGAAACCGGTTCTGTCTGCAAGGTTACTGTCTCTTAGGATTGGCTTGAACTTTGTCAAACTGTTGAGCAGTCTCGAATATATCAATTTTCTTAGTTCTAGATTCATTCAAAATCGCATTCTTTTTTAAGGGACTTAACCTTGTATCTAAAATGTGCATTAGCGTAAAGTTAACTTCATTTGCGTATTTTCTGCATGATTTCACTGAAAAGAACAAACGATTTGCACAAGTTATCTTCGCTCAAAGCTTACAGTGATATATCCCTTTCTATTCGTGACAAAGTATTTACTTAAATGATTCATCCTACTGAAGCCTGAAAAATTGTTTTAAAACTTGTCAATGAATCAAACACATTCCTCTCAAACAGACTTACAGTTAGACCAATGAATCTGCCAACTATGAAAAAGGGAAGCAGACGAGGTACTAACTGCAACTTAACAATTAACACTACAAAGGTAACATTTTTGCCAAGTGCTGAAGTAAAACGAGTTCATACACACTTACGTAGACAGAACAAACACACATTTAAGTATTTGCTTGAATCCGAGGTTTCTAGAGTTTAAAGATCTTTTTGAACAATTGTTTACGAAGTGTCAAACTAGAACCCGTCATACAAAATGCACATTGTACATCATATTTAACAGCCATCTTTTTATTTTTCTTCCAATGTTTATTTTTCTGAATACTTTAATCGTAAAAACGACTTGACGATGTATATTTGGCAGTTTCGATCTATTAACAGCCTCTCAAAGATGTTGAAGAAGTCGTGGAAGATGCAGACGCTGATAGTGGGAACAAAAACAACGTTCATGAAATCAAAGTCATTTCCGACGATCTAAACGTCTGTGAGCCTAGTCTTCACTGCCTTAGTGTAAAGCTAGCAAAAACTGTATGCAGGCTTCGTAAGTATTGCATTTTGATATTCAGATTAGGCTGTTTGTATCGTCTTTGAAAAAATATACTAAAGACGTAAAGAGTGTATAAATGTTGAATCATACACGTTAGATAAAACATTCTGGGCCTACTGTGATGAAATGCAACATACCAGCGTCTTACAATGCCTTCAACTCTATATATTCTTTTTGTTGGCTGTAGATGTAATTTATGCAATCTAAACCGCGTTTTGTCTTAAGGTTATGAATCTCATAAAAAACGACTTGGTGTAGTCTCCTTTAACAACCACCGATGACAAAATTAAATGTGTGTGTAAGCAATGTAAAAACATTAAAGATCAAAAACGTTTTGTTATCAAATTTTTGTGTCTAGAATTGTAATGGTATGGACTAATTGAAGGACTGGCAACGCCGCTGGTTTTAGACTTTAAATACTTAATTAGTTCATAATAACACTATTACTCTACGTTATAAATGCAAACTGTGCAATGTATACAGTTTCCTCTGAGTTACTCCTTGGGCCTGTCACGTTTAAAAACATTTGCGTATGAGAGAAATTGTAAGCAGTTTTTTAAAGAATAATTAAGGTAAAGTTACAGAATAATGTTACAGAATAATGCCTATCAGCACAGCCGTGACTTACTTCTTAAATAACAAAGTCGTGTTATATTGTATAACGTGATGTAAATATTTATGGCATGACTTTCAAACTTAATACATTAACAACTGAAACTTGTCAAATCGGATAACTTTATGATGCAAAATTAAAGATTGAAGTAGAAAGATATAAAACCTCTCAGATAGCTAGCCTATTTTGAAAGATATTAAATTTTGTTTCCCGATTTGGCATGATATATAACCGGAATCTTGAGAATCTTCAAGTTATCTAAGAACGTACATCCTTGCTTTGATTCAAAGAATTGTAAATCCAGACAATAACGTGTCTACACACATATTGTCGTGTCATGAAGATTCTACATATCACAGAAAAACCGTAAATAAGACTCCATAGTGAGGTTACAATTGTCTGATTGCTCACGTAGAGATAACATGGTGCTTGATATAACATGATCAATTAGTGTTCAAAGGCTTTCTTTTGAACGGTAAGATATTAGGGTTTTAATGTTTCTCAGGGTAACATGAGGTTTAAGGGGAGTATCTAATTACATTTTTCTTAGTTCCATATGATTCTGAAAATAAAATGTTATCTGATTTATTGAAAGCCCTTTAACATTGCCGCACACAATCTCTCTTTCGTGACATAATGAGCATCACTTGGTTGGAGCACTTGTGCTTTAGTATACGATCTTGTCAAAACATCGCTTTATTCAATTTTATGTTACGGTTGTGCCAAATTAATATGGTACTGTCTTGAAAACCAGGTTACGACCTTATAAAGTTAATGTCAATATTTTCTTTTTCTGTTAACTGGCATTGTTAACTGTACAAACTTCTAGTCTCCAAGACCCAATTTAAAATCACAAATGGTGTATTTTGTTTACAAAACCATTAATTGAATACGCGTAACTTTGTCAGTGTGTGCCCTGATGATGTCAATATAACTAGATGTAGATCATTTCCGATTCACCCAGTATACTACATTATTCTGTAGATGAATTGTAAAAAATGGCACTTCCGTTTTCTGACTAAACAATTGTTGTTTCATCCTATTCATATGACATCGTAATAAACATATAAATCTAAATCCTGTTTAATTATTGTGACTTTACACTGTTGTATTTCACTACCAGCAGTTCTGTTATGGTGCTTTCAATGACTGAAAGTTTTCATCACAAAAAATATCAAATTCAATCAAAATTGAAAGATTCAATTGATTTAACTGTAGAACCATCCACAGACCTATACTAACATAGGTCTTTGAACCACCGCATCAATGCAGCAACATGTTCAGAGTAAATTTTAGACATTTAAGAATGTCTTTTTATTCTTGCATCGCATCAATAACTCATGAACGCCTTCATTGAACTTGAAGACACTAAGTGTATGAGAAAATTGTTATGGTCCTTATTAATTTAAATTTCAGCCAAATGTCTTTTGAAAGTAAATCAATCCTAACATTCTTATAAAATGGAAATATTTTCAGCATTAGCTAAGTATATTAAGTCTCACGCTGAGATCAATCTACATGTACTTTGAGTCAAAGGATCCGACATACTTTTTTGTAGAGTTGTAGAGCTGCTCCAAACATACTTTTATGTCGCTGGATCAGTTTTAATTTCGTGTGCTGAAAAATTACAAATACAGTCGTGTATTAAAATCGTGCTATTTGATGTCCACGACATATAAGAGTGATCACATTTTATATTTAAGATAAGTAAAAAATATGTATCCACTTACTTACATTTATCATTGATTTGATAAATATTTAGAAAGACAAGAAACAACTGTATGTAGATTACATCACTTGGCGTTAACTTAAAGATAATTTCAATAAAAGGGCCTACCTACGTCTCTGTTTAAAAAAGACCGGTGAGCATCAACAGTATACTGGTGTCAAATATCATGTAAATAATGTACATTTAAAAAAATCAGGTTTAATTTAGGCTTTAACCAAGTTTAACCTTTTGTTACATTTCGCAAATTTTAGGAAGAGTTATAGGCTTAGCTCCTTTTGGACTTTAATTTAATTATGGTTTTCCTTGCTGAAGATGTGTTTCATGTTGCATGTTTATAGTGTGCATGATCATTTTGAGTTGATTGGCATCAACAGCATGAAAGTTTATATTATCATTCTGCCAATTTCCCTTTTTTCTGATCATTGAACAGGCTGTTTAAATAAAATTTTAATGTAAGAACAAATTGTATGCACACAGCAGAGGTAACAGTCTGCAAGAGATTGTATGCTTAGGTAAATATTTGTAATTGACACAATTATATTACATTGCGCATGCAAACCACACACTTCTGTGCCTAAAAGCATATAGCGGACACAATTCTAGTTCAGAGTGCAATAGTAATCAGTTGACATAAGGCCATCAGGGCGTTCGTGTTGCAGACTATTGAACACTATTGAAACACATAATGTTTTTATTCATCGGACATTGTAGAGTACTTGCTTTATTATGAAACTGTGTGTTAGTTATTGGTTCAATCCAGGAACTTATGCAAAAAAATATCATATTTTCATTAATTTTCAGGTATACATCTACAGAATATAGATACTATAACTGCGACATTATACAAGTGTGAGGTGGCAGTGGTGGATACAAAGTTCAAACACCCTACAGACAAGTCAATAAAAAATTCGGTAATATACTTACCTGTCTACACACTGTCTGAAAGAAACTTAACGTAGCTGTTTTACGGCCATTCAGACCGGGAATCAGTGCCACAGGTGCTGTACTTTAGCTCAATCCACAGGTAGCCCTTAAATCCATCTTCGATATCGTCTTTAGTACAAATTTTAGGTTTCACGTTCAAATACGTACTGTCAATGAAGTTAACTTTTTTCTTTTAAAAAGGTAGTATTTGCCCCTATCATTCAAATAGACTAATGAAAAAACAACACAGAATATTACAATTAACAAGTAACTTTTCTTGCAGGCAACAATTGTTATCAACGTACATAAACCATCTTTTAGACAACCCACAGCTATGTTAGAGACAAAACAAGTCATCACTTTCTACAGAAATGCGACCAGACTTGCAAGGGTAAACAGCATACTAAAAGTTTTTAGAGTAAAGCTTGGTACTGAAGATGTTGAATATTTTTAACTGAAATATTTAGAGTTTTAATGTTAAATGAATGCGGCAGTTATTTTACCTCATGCTTTCTATTGCTCTCTTTCTATGGATATTGATCAATCTCACAAAATAAATATATGTAATAGACATATTATATGAAAATCCATTTAATCCTGAACAAATTTGAAATAATTAGTGTGTCATTTCTTTAGGCATTTTTGTTACAGCTGTACGAACTGGAAACTGATCATGGAACCAAGACACGGTATGCTCTAAGGGATGCAATATTCCGTGTAACCCCAAAGACAGGCATCATATATGTCAACAATACAGAAACTCTGTCCGTGGCACCTGATATGTATGCATTAATTGTAAGACAATCCGGTGGCCCTAGCATCACAATAAATGTTCTACTTGAAGGCAGAGGAAGAACAACATCCTCTTCTTGTGGTAAGAGAGAAGTTGCTTTATGCATAACATTTGCTCTTTCAATCTTTAACGATTTGGAGTTCTTTAATCTTTGAAGAAACAAAAGAGAGTATCGGTCATAAAACGTGCCGTTCATACTTCAATAATGTAAATAAAAAAAATTTTTTTACCAAGTAACAAGAACAAAAACGAATCCTAGGAATTTCAAATACTAGTATATCGACATCGATATCTTTATTATAGATTTATAAGATTTTATTTCCTTTTTAAACAAGCAAATATTTGGAATTGGTATCCCCTGAACAAGTTAAGGGGAATAAAGAAACAGCTCTTCAACCAATTATGGCCTTATTTTGGAAGGGATCAGCTAAGGGTTTTGAGTTGTTGACCAGTTGTTAAATGAAAGTCTTATCACTATTTTTAAAGACGGTTCTAAAAGTAGGCGTTTTTTGTCATCAGATATTGAAAACAAATGTGTACTTTTACTGTATACTGTAAGTATATCTGCTTATGGCTGTAATAAAGTCCATCCTATTTTTCGATGTTACTTTCTCTTTGGATACAAGCTTAATTATGAGCATTTGGTCATGGCCTTGTCAACATAAATGCTTTTATGCCATGCTTTTAAGGCAATATGCTCATTCTAGAAAAATAAGTAGAGAATCTGTTGGCGATCAATTATTCAAGGATTTATTTAAATGCTTCAAACCATGATATGACATGCATTATTAATTTAATAAACTCCACAGGGGCACCCTGTTTTTCTAAGACATGCCCATAATTTTAAAAGAGTTGGTAGACTGTTATAGGCAACTTTTTGTTTCAAATTATTCTTTTTTCAGACCAAATATTTGCGAGAAAACGATTTTACAATGTTTATAAAGTTAAATAGGAATAAGAAGTTCAAAGGGATATAACTTTAGCGCTGCTGAGATAGTCAAATCGAAACTATCAGGGTCTTATTTCTTGTATATGTAGTAGTTACTATTTTTATATGATATATACAAAGTTTTCGCAATAGCTTCGGACGCATGGACAGACGGACGAGATGACGGATGTTCTAAGAAAGTTATACTTAAGTGGCTTTCCTATTGTTCTCTCTATTATTCTTTCAGTCATGTAAAAGAAATGTTAGTAACATAACAGATTTGATTAATATAATTATTTACAGTTACGTATGGGCCCCTTAGTCGCGATAGCCCGAAATGACGAACGGATCTATGATTATCCCGCCTTTGACGGGGGATAAACATGAAACACTGTTCTCTCCTAGAATAGAATATGCAGTTACCGAAAATTTATGGTGGAAAAAAGAATGGTTCCTGTAACATTCTGAAGAATCAGTCAGGTTTACTAAATAGGAAAAGATATTTGTATGCAAATAATGTTTTGAAGATATACATGATACGATACGCATATAAATCTATTTAAAACCTTTTAACACAAGAATATTTAAATAATTTGCCCTTTTCTAACATTACTATTGCAAGAAAAATAGACAATGCATTTGGTTTTGAGAAGTTCGTGATTGTTCACGGACAAAGCTGCACAGGTTTATGGAGAGACTTGATGCTTTATCAAATGTCTACAAGTCCTACGTAAAATTTAAAAATAAAACAGTGTGCTATTGACAATTAAAAGGAACAAAATCATTGTATAATTAGGTCCTACATTGTATTCCGTCTCAAACGCATGTAATCTAAAATTGTTCCCACTCCTTTTGGATAGAACATGTGATATAAAATGTAAAGAGTTATTGTTAAGAATCACGCCATAGAACATTAGATTAATTGTTGTCGAGAACATTTGTTTAACCAAATCATAAAAGCCTTCCTAAAGTAAAAACATCAGATTGTATTTTTTAAAAATCAGACGTTTCAGTGAAACGGAACACTTTGTATCACTAACATTTCTTGTTTTCAATGAACCGTAGTGCTGATATGATATTGATATTTGAGTAAAGTTCTTGCAGCAATGACTAAACATAACATGTCCAGCCCTATAATGTAATAACAGCTTTATTTATATAACCCGCTTAAAGGAAGACATGCATAGAAAAGTTAGAGTTTACTTCCCGTGCACTCAAAGAAGGTTTGACAAATCACGCAACATTCTTATCATGGTACCATGGAATCTAGCAATGTTAGCTGTACAGTATTTTCATCCTCTCGGTTCATCCAAATTTTACATGATCTACGTTGTCAATGGTCAACGGACTTTTTTTCATGTTTTTAAGAATGAGGAAACTTGCAACTGATTCTATAAAGCATGAAACAAATATAAGCACGTTTAAGACTACAGTCTACATGAAGTACATAACAAGAATAACAGTAACAGTGACTGAATATCGATTGGAACAGTCGGCATGATGTTGCAGGGTCTGTTCATGTACTACATGTTCATACACTTTTAAACAAGTATTTAACTTAATTGCTATCGAAACTGAATTTTTCAGGTGATACAACAAAATCGAAATAATGCGAGTGTTTCTGGAGAACATGTTTTTATAAACATGTAAAATGTTAAACAGTTTTGACTGAGAAAAATAGTTTTTTTTATTAACTCTTCAAAGACTGCAAAGTAAATTGCTGAATACTCCCTCCGTAAAGTCAATTAACTTCTGAAGGACAAAGCAATTTGAAACGAGATAACGATTACAAAATAGCCGAACAAGTCAAAAACAGATACTTCCCAAATAGCACAAGCTTGTGCATATTGGCATCAATCGAACTCATGTTGAATCCGGATACGTATATCATTTTTGCACCAGTTAATATACACATATGTGTATAGAAATTTTTATTTCATTTTATATAAACATATAAGAAACAAATAACAGGTACTAGTATTTAATGTTAAAATGGAAAAGAACGGGTCCTGATTATATAATACAATAAAGTATTTCAAAGTTTCAAAGTCAATGTCTGATGTTGCTTATAACATAGTTGCACTGTTAGAGACTATAATATATCTTAAAAGGCACTCATTGAACTTTCTTAAACGAGGACTGGTGCAAACATTCAGTGTCCAGAGTTACAATATATTTACCTTCTGTTTGAGTAAATATTATGTTCTTTTATTTATGAGGAAGAAATACATAAAAGTTTAATATGGAGGATGTTGGAACGTTGTTTGTCTATAATTAGCATGTTATATATCGTCTGAATTTTATTGTTTCGTGTATGCTGGAGTCAGAAATTTGTGTGTTATTACGCACGTTTTGAAATGGTTTAAGTCACACTTAAGTGTGAGCGTTTACGGTTTTCAAATTCTAAAACTAGTTCTTTGATAATATTTCATTGATGTATCATTATAAAGGCACCTTTTCAACCAGAACTTTGTTTACTTGAATATCGTTTAACTATATTTAATAGTGTATACAGTTCCTAGTCTTATAACACCTATAACTAAATTAGATAGAAACTTGATTTTAACTTCTTCATAAATTCAAAAATGTGCAAAACCGGTCTTTTAAAAAGAACACCTTAAAATATAAATAACAACTTTACGTAATTGAAATCATCAGAGAAGTTCAGAAACAAGAAAATGATGAAGTTTCTAAAGTTGCTACAAATCATTTATTCTCAGGTGAGGGTTGTTCGAGGCACGATTCTGCTAGATCTTGTAACGGCTCCTGTGGTTTAGGCCTAGCCGATGGCAGTTGTTTGATGCGAGGAAGCGACAATAATAAAGGAATGACCAAAGATTATGGAACGTGCACACATGAAACCAGCACATGTCCGGACCTAGTGTGCGATGAACTTGAAGATCTGTATCCA
The DNA here is from genome assembly GCA_032359765.1 of Saxidomus gigantea. Classification (NCBI taxonomy): domain Eukaryota; kingdom Metazoa; phylum Mollusca; class Bivalvia; order Venerida; family Veneridae; genus Saxidomus; species Saxidomus gigantea. The sequence goes on from JAUMHA010386992.1 coordinate 19,796, forward strand.
CAGCTTTGTCCACAGGACTGCACATTGCAAAGTAAGTAATGAAATATTAATATATTCTAATTTTCTATCAGTTTGAGACGCGTTTAGCGTTTGAAGGCCGTATTTAGATTTTAAGTGAAGCCACACTAACTTTATTGAGTTGTATAGAAAAGTATCGAATCGTAGCTTATTTATAAGTTATATGCAGGTAAATAAAGAATTTAAAAGAACAAATATTTAATTTTCAATTTTCTTTATATTTCTTCTTATTTTCTAAACAAACCTGCATCAGTGATTCTGTAGAAATTCCTTAACTTAATGCCATCTTGCGTTTCAAGAGTCTATTAACTGCATCATATTAAGTAGGTCTTTTAGGCGTTAGAGATGCTGCAGCATATTTCCTATGAAAAGACCCGCAATCTCCTCTCCATAAGTGTTTTTTTTATAAATTATGTGAAAAGTGTTACTTTTTCCTTCGTGATTGCTATGATTTGAAAGGGGACCTTTTGTATCTGATTAGAGTTATGACAAAATATGTGAAATATAACTAGCATTTTCATTTTCAGGTGATATATCAGGTGCATTCTTAATCAACACAAATCAAGATCCGCATCGTGGAATAGCTATGGCGCAAAGTCCTTGCTGGTGTGAGGCAGATTACGGCTGTTACTGTATGCCACCGCACTCTTCTGAACCGCCTGAATCTCGGGCAAATCTTACTTTAACGCACAAGGTAAACAAGAAAACAAAGAAAAACTTGTTGATAACTGAAATTATTTACTGTAAATGAAGCCCCATTTGGTTAAGTTTGAATTATAATTAATCGATATTTTACTCTCAATAAAGCAGAAAACAAGGTTTTCTAAGTTCTCTATACTCGATTACCATCCTGACAGGTCAGGGGAAAACCAGCAAACCAGATAGAGCAGATACAAATAGATGTTTAGCACCTGCCTTTCGATCTTAAAACTGTAGTAGAAGATATCACAGAGTAAAGTCTAACACCGATTGGACCGGGGCAAGGTTGAAAAATAAAATACAAATGTAAATGGGGACGAAAACTGCTAGACTGTTTGCTAAAGAAACATTTCTGTTTACCGTAAGCCATGAATATCTAGTGTTGAAAACAATGATAAAATCCAACTACGTTGTAGTAAAGTTGGAGATTTTGATGTGAAACTGTTAACACTTGCAGACAATGCAAACTTTCTGTGAATATAGCGGGTTTTATCAATTGTGTTCCAGCTAGACGTTTTCTCTCGTAAACAATAATAAAAAATATCTATGTTTTCAAAAATGGCCAATCGGTTTGTAAAACAAATCAACTAGAATCGATTTTTCAGCTCCATTTTTGAAATTATACTTGAATGTTTTTCCCAAAACCAGTGTTTGTTTTGGTGCTTACGTGCTCACGAGAGCATGGACAGCACACTCAGATAAAAACTATAATTTTCTTATTTGAAAATGTAAACAAATGTCACTAGATCACCAATTCTGTAACAACATCATTATAGTTCTTTTGGAGACTGACTGAAAAATATTGACACATGAAATATTATTTGCTACAGTGTTAATATATTGTACACATTTCAAACAAACAAAAACATGAAAATGGTGCATTTTATACATTGCTTTATGGAGCATATCATTTTTGAAAATTAGACAATAGCATTCCATGCTATGAAAATGACAATATTTAAAGGAAAATCATTAAATTCTATTGGCAACACATTCTTCACTATAATATTTACTTTTATTCTTAAAGTATTGAGTTCAAAATGCTAACCGTAAGAAATAACTATATATTGTACATTAGTAAATTGGCTAAATTGTATTGTTAAGGAACACCTGTCATATACTGGAAAAAGGTAGGGCCAAACCGAAGAAAAAACTGTTCTTGTATTAATAAGACCTTTCATGTTTTCTGAGTGTATTGTGCTTATACTAATTACCACTTAGCTACACAAGGGTGTTCACCATGTTTTGCTAGTCTATAATTTTCTAAGTAGTTTATGGTTATAAATCTAGGTTCGTCTTTTGTTACTAAATAAATAAATACCACGTGTTTTTGTATATTAGAGCTTTGAGAAACATAATTATATACGGTCTGATGCCACGTTTGTTTGTCACAATGAGGAGTCTCATTCAGCAGGAATCCTCCAAAATGTTAATTTAATTAATAACTATTTTCAAACGATTAATATATTTTAAAAGCACGTCTGAGGTTTGATGATAACAATAAATACATGACATATCATTAAATGCGATCGTATATACAGAGAGGTAAAACAATTTATATAATAAGATTTCCTCATATTCCTGTTATTACTTCACACCTTTCCAAATTTAAACTGCAGTCACAGACATATTTCAGACTGTTGAATCAGCTGGCAATTTACAACGGGAAACGGAGAAGCAGACAACATCCAAGCTGTCGACAGATGCTGTTGCACGATATGGTCTCGAGAAGACATCAGCTGTCATACAACAACCTGTAACACATTCTGAAAACGGCACTTTCTATACTGATTCTATAGGTACATTTAATACAAATATCAACATTTACACTTGTAAAAAGTAAATGGTAGGAAGTGAAATTAAGCTGAAATACCACAGTGTGCGCAAAGTTAACGTAAGCTGCAAACACCATCTCTCCATGTCTCCCGTTAGCTGACTCAGACTGTGACATATGTAAAGACTGAGGCTGAACAGTTGGCAATAACATCTTAAAAATGTTTATGTTTGAGTGTTTGTCTTAATTCTATAAAGTTGCCACTTTCTTCACCTGGCAGGAATAATTAAGTGCCGCAATCTGCATCTTGTTCTCAAATGATAAGGTAAATTACTGGTCAGAGCTTTTCATCAGTACCACAATGAATCATCTCCCTTAGATATGCAAAATAAGGAGTACATTTTTAACGTATATCAACATTTTTCAGCACTTGCATCCGATCAGTCTCCAGTTTGTGACAAGTTATGTGGTGTTGCTATTGGCATTGGACTTACCATGTTCCTGCTCATCTCTTTCTCTTTGTTCATGCTTTGGTTCACAAAGAAGAAGAACGACAGGCGTAAAACAAACATGAAGGTAATTATCATGCTATAACTGAGGTTATTGGCCTTCCTTTAATTTAATTGCTGAACGTTATGTCATGTAGACCAGTTGTAATTGATCGATTACCGGTCGAGACAATACGTCTATCATATTATTGTCTTATCAGCATTCTAATGAATGTATGTGCGTCATGTAGGTAAACTGGATCATGAAATCATAAATTCCTTCCTTTCTAACTTGTCAGATTTTTGCTACCGTATTTAGTCCAAATCTTATACAAGGTTAGGTAATGCGCGAATGGTATATAACGTCTCCCAAACTTCATGCTAGTCATATGGCGCATATAAAAAAATATTCTTCATAAGTCAGTTTCTGAGAGAGTGCCGTAGATCCAGAGACGGAAATCATTTAATTCATTAAAATAAGTAAACCCTTTTATCACTGAAACCATTTCAATACCTGCATGTCAATCTGTTAAACCATGTACATAATGATCATCTTAATTTCAACAGTTCTACCAAGGTGATAGCAAGTTTGTTTGCTATGTACCTTACTCGAGCTAAATAAGTCGAATGATTGTAACAGTGAATAACACATCCTTCCAAATCGAGCGCCTTACTACTGTTGTTATCTTATAAACTATTTTTGATTAGATAAAAGCCAATTAAGAAACGTGTAAATTTTTTTCTTTTGAATTAGAAATATATTATGTAAATAAGGTGAAGAAAAACGTCACAATGTTTTGATGTTCATTTAATTTGATTGTATCTTCACCAGCACGTAGGCAGTGTGATATCAATATCTGGACTGCCGTCAGACTACCAGGAAGAACGTGAGAGACGCTTATCATACTCCTCTGATCACTGGTCACAGAAAGGACCTATCTATTCTACACAAATACAACATATGGTAGGTCTGTTTATGTAGGATATCTGACTTTATTTTTGTTTACGGTCAATTTCGAAACAAGTTTTCCTGACTTCTGTTAATCGCAATCGAGATACCATCAATAATAGGTCAAATCTCGAAGCGGACAGAGGGTTCATGACTTATACCCATCACAAATAGGTAGACTAAGGCACTTTTAAAATTACCTGTCCTACCAAAGGACATATATGGCCTGACAGGGAGTCAAACCAGGGTCGCCAACGTCGAAACACCTACACCACTTATCATCATACATTATGTAATTAAAAAAAAAATGTATGCAATGTGTGCAACTTTCAATGAAAGAAAGACAATCACTCAATAAAATCATATAGGTGAAATGAATCTAATGTGTATAACAATCGATAACGCTTGGGTTAAGTTTTCATGCATCAGTTTCTTAATTGATACTGACAATGTCATGTCGTCATTACATGAAGCATGATGACAGTGAACGATGGGAGATTCCTAGGGAAGCATTAACCTTGGAGAAGACGCTTGGAGAAGGTGAATTCGGGCTAGTTGTCAAGGCGAGGTTGGCAGGAACTGATGGCGATCACAACGTCAGAAATGTAGCAGTGAAAATGCTTAAGCGTAAGTTTTTAGTCAATGACTACAAGTTTGGTAAAACTGTCCACACGTTCGAGATTTAAGATTTCAAACAAAAAGTTGAAAATTTTGAGCAGTGTTACCATTCAACATAGCTTAATTGTACGGTATTTTATGGCTATGCAATATATTAAATCGCAAACAAATGCTTTATTAAAGTGACATTATGCGCATATTACTGCACAAAGTGTATTTTTGGTGACAGTTTTATAAAAGCAATTGTTGGTTGC